>OY821521.1:166894708-167019708 GCA_963682025.1 Cordilura impudica | reverse complement strand
GAATTCTTGATAGCCGGTTTCCGAAACTCGAAGGAGATACGAATAGAGCTGAAGACTTGCTGCCAAATGTGTTACTATCATACATATATTGAGAAATTAAATTAAGTAAATTTTGTAACGCCAAGAAAGGATAAATCAACTGTCTTCTCATTCGATATGGTTTGAGGGACGTTAAGTAGAGACCCTGGAAACGGCTGACGACCTTAGTCGAAGACTAAAACCTCATTACAATGTTAAGGATACCTTCCCAGAAATGAAAACAACAAATCATAATTTAATATATTATTAAATGATGATGTTTTCCTCACAAACTGTAAAAAGTTAAATGTTACATTTAAAGGTTATGAGGCAAAACAGTATATTTTACTTATGTAAATACAGGTGTATACAATTATTTGATCATTTTTTTTTATACGGAGTTTAAGGGAATTATAAAACCCTGGTTGGAGAAAATGTCACAAAGTAAATTTAATTATTTATCAACTAATAGATTGAAAGAATATTTTTAAGAAATTTGAACACAGACAAATGAAATTCTTTGTATTTATGATTTTTTAAATATTTTTTTAAATTATGTACTTAACGTATATAATATTGTAACGACGATCGACTCCGGTTGTCACCAATAAATTTAATCTAACGGCCTTGGTGGACAACTCCCGATAATCTAGTGGCCTCGGCTGACTGTTCCCGACAATTTTGCAGCCTCTGCTGTCTGCTCTCGATAATCCAGCGGCTTCGGCTGACTGCTCCCGAAAATCCAATTATGTACTTAAATTATGTACTTAACGTATATAATATTGTACCTTATATGTGTTAATGCTTAACTAGTTAAAAATTTGCGGAAATTTTTTCCCGTTTCTGGAATTATTAAGCATTTACAGATACACCTTTTGAACTTTCCTCGTAGTTAATTAAAAATCAACACTGCTCCTATCAGTGCCCAAACTAGAAAGAGTACCACATACTATGCCTAAGGTATTCTTTCGAGCTCTTGCTGTTAAGAGGGTTCTTGCAAAGCTCAATTTTAACAAGTCATCGGGACCGTATGACATATCAGCACTGGTACTGAAACAGTGTTTCTCAACGCTATCGCGTTCATTAGCAAAACTTTTGAGTGCTTTGTACCTTACCGTACAACTCTGCGCTTTCCAAAGTAATGCAGAGCATGGCGAATTAACTTTTGTGAACTATCTAAAGACCAACTTATTGCTTAACGAAAGACTGTATGGCTTTCGTAGCAGTCGATGAATGGGCGATCTGATGGCCCTTTTTTCGGAATATTGGCGTTAGTCTATTCACCGATTCGGTGAAATTAAGGTTGTTGCTCCGGATATTTCCGAAACCTTCGATCGGTTAGCACACTCTCAACAAAACTGATTGCTTTTAATGTTGGTAATGATTTCTATCGAGCTCTCTTTTGAGATCGCACTATACATGTTGTTTTAGATGGAATCTCGAAGAGTTTCAGTTAAATGCAGGGGTCCGAAAAGGCTCTGTTCTTCCTCCATCACTCTTTCTTATATTTCTTTATGACATTCTCTGGCAATCTTCCAATCCCATCTACTATTTTGCAGACGACAGCAATATTTGTTATTCATATTCCATCGATCAAAGATAAAGCCTTACGGAGATTGGGTGCATGAGGCAATGTATGAATGACGCAATCAATCATTACCTTTTGCCAATCTCTGAGTGGGGTCGAGTAAATTCGGTCAATTTATTAACCCGCCATATATGGATCATGGAGTCATCAATGTTATCGATATTGAGGAATCAGATGCTCCTAATGTTCTGGGCTTCAAAATTCAGTGTGATGCCCTTTTTAATAAATACAATTTTCAATTGTTGAAAGATGCTTTTAAGTGCATAAGTATCATAAATTGGTGTAAGAATTTATTCACCTCATCCGATATCCTCACTATTTATATCACCTATATCCGATATCCGACCAAGAAAGGGATACAACTCCCATATATAGACAGAGGTTTCACAGTCTATTTTGCAGCCTCTGGACTGTGTGCAAATGAGGACGATGGTGCATATCTTTGACAGTAAGGTGACCAGCTCTATTGGCACATTGGAACATCGTCGGAATGCTGGTTCTGTTCCACTGTACTATAGATATTTAATCATACCTAAAGATTTAATCCATTTGCAGTCTATTGTCTGCGAAAATTCTTTTAATAGCCGCACAAGCGGAATAAAATTCCAGCTGAAGTCTATTATAAGATAAATTTAAGTGAAATATTTGCAAATACTACTCCTTCGTTTCTTCTACCCATAATATATATTTCTGATATCAACAGTGCATTAATAGGGAACATCCCCTGAGTGTGAATAAAAAAGGCTCCGTCATTATGTTTGTGTTTGGCAGCTATTGAAAGCAAAAATTTAAAAGAAAGAGTATTTCATTTCAATTGCAAAACGTTATTTTTTCCGAAAAAAAACAACACTCAAATCAGGAACTGTGGGAATAATTGCCATGAGAACTCTGCACCATCCATTTTAGTGTTAAAATAGTAGTACACTTAGCTTCGTTGTGGTTAGGTCATAAGACTCTGTGATTTTGATTTCAAATAATCAATTAGGTTTCAGAGAACTGCTAGCAAGATATATGCAGCGTTTTGTACAATTAACTATAAACGCAATCTTGTGAAAACTTCAAAGGAGTGTTTTCCGGTTGGTGAGTAGGTAGCATGTTCGCCTATCATGCGGGGGTCGTGGGTTCGATTCCCACCAGAGGCTTTAGTCTGTCGATGCAAAAACTAGCCAAATTCGGCTTATAACTGAACCCAAAAATTGGAATCTGCAGACAAGCCACTCGGCTTCGCGGAACTGAGTTAAAAAAAACATACCGGAGACCAAGCAGTAGTCTAAACAGCAGTAGTTCTCCAGGCAAATCGGCGCTAAATAATGCCAAGATGGGCTCATCGTCCAACATGGTGATGGCAAAAGTTTTTTGGGATATACGCACCAAAATCCACATTGATACCTTTAAAGGGGAAAAACAATAGATAGTGAATACTATGACAACTTAATGGACGGAATAAATACGTTAAAAAACGAGCGCATTTGGCCTGGAAGAAAGTTGTTTTTCATCACGACAACGTACAGTTCAAAGACGTGTGTAGTTGTCAGTAATAATTCCAAGAATTGCGACACGAATTTCTACTTTTTCCACCATATTCTCCGTAGAATATGTTCAGACCTATAGAAATTGTTCAGAGGAAAGACATTTAGTTCCAACAAAGAATTCATCAATCAAACAAAAGCCTATTTTTAGGACCCTTCCTATTATTTGGAAGGGAAAAAAAAGTAGGCGAAACTTTGGACAGAGTGTTTGATGCTAGAAGGAGATAACTTTTTTTTTTCTTAAAAAACTATCTTTCATTCAAAAAGTTCCGCTTCCGTGGGGTACCAAATTATGTTAAAAAGATATACATATATAAATCGCTAAAAAAAAAAGGTACTCTGAACCGTGTAGAAATCAAAGTTGGGTTGGGTTAAATGTCAATTCGGTTGTCTTCCAGCAAATTTTTAGTCAAAACAGAATACAATTTGTTGTTCTTTTTTATGAATCAGACAGACAAACATTCATTTATAAATAAGTCTAATCCGCTTTTGCTCCGAAGCTTTCTTATATGGAGAGAATATTTTTTTAAAATAGTCTTAAAACTAACTTAAAACTAAAATTATATTAACAGAACACAAAAACTAATAAATAATAAAAAAAATAAATAAATAAAAAAAAAAAATAAATAATAAAAAAACGCACACAAAAAGTACTATCCTCTGTGAGTACCCGGATTGCTTTTAATAAAAAAAGTCATAACACAATGAAATATTCAAATCAAAATTTGGTTGTTCTTCATTTAAAAATCCAATAGGTGACAAATAATTTATATTTGCCCAACTAAAATGCCTTTGTACATTAAACATATCTTTAATGAAATGATTTTCATGAAGCGTAAGTCTTTCTATAAACTTTCATAAAATTTCACAAATATGGAGGCCAAGAGGAGTAATCTTAGATTGATTATAAAGAAAACGGTTAGAAAAACGTTTACACTCTGATTCGAAGTTTTTTCCTATACAACCTTTTAAAAGTTTCCGTTCAAGGATCTCCATTTCTTTAATTACATTAGGTGTAACATTAAACCAGATTGGAAAACCGTACAAGAAAACGGGTCTAATACTAGTTTTATACAGCAAAAGCTTTGTATTTACAGGTAAATTTTTGTTATAAAAAATCCTTGAAAATGCTCCAAGTATTTTGTGTGATTTGTTCAAAACAGTTCTAGCGTGTTTGTTGAACTTCAGAAGATTATTAAAATTAATATCAAGATATTTGATATTATCTTTGAAAGGAATCTCAATGCCATCTAAGAAAAGTTTAAGAGTTTTAGTTTCTGGTACAACAAACCTTCTACATATACCAGAAGCATTGCGAATACAAATAGCTTCACATTTAGAAGTATTTATTTTAACACCCCAACTATCGTAAAAACGTTTAACAATTCTGAGATGACAAGAACCATTCCTTAGGGCAACAATTGGTGACTCGTTATGTGAATAGAGAAGGGAGTCATCAGCGTATAACAAACCAATAGAATTTTGAACAATATGTGGAAAATCATGCATAAAAATGTTGTAAAGAACCCTGTGGTACTCCACAATTAATGTTCCCAAAATCTGAAGATTTTCCGTTAAATTGAACAACAAAAAGACTTTTCAGAAAAAAATTTTTGGAAGAGTTCCGCAATATATGGATTAAATCCTATTTGTATCATTTTAAATAATATACCATTTTGAAATGCGTGATCAAATGCTTTTTCAACATCCAAAGAAACTGCAACAGTACAGCAACGATTACGTAAATTGCAAACTATGTCATTTTAAAATTTTAGTAAAGCGTCAACTGTGGAATGCCCAGCTTTGAAACCAAATTGTCCATTTTTAATTGGATTGATCTTTCGAAAAGTTTTACCAAATTCGAAAGTAATGAAATGGGTCGCAAATTATTTAAATCAAAATTGTTCGGTTTCTTTTGAATATTTAGGAACAATTTTGGATATCTTCCACATATTAGGAAAATATGAATTATTTAGACAATTATTGAAAATAATAGTGAGATACTCCAGTGCCTTTGAAGGCAGTTTTTTAATTATGAAATTGGAAATATTGTCTAAACCGCATGATTTTTATGTGTAAACATCTACACGCGCAGGGGTGTAAATTTCTATTTCACAATACAATCACAAAAACAGTGTAACCCGTAATAGGTGAGAGTTAACACACAACGTTGTGTGACTTATGATTGTATGGGTGAAAAATTATGATATAACATTGTTTTTTATGCCAGTTTTTTAAAAGCGTCATCTATGTATCACTTAAATACGTTTATATTGGGATATTTTTAACGATTTACAGCAAAGGGTTGTTGAATTAGCTGAAACAGTTTTTGCTATAAGTGATACATAGATGACGCTTTCTGTTTGATTTTAAAAAATTACAAAAAATCTTTAATTACTAGATGTTTACACATCTTTTTTATTATTGGTAGATTTTGAAAGACAAATCAATTCATCAATAGTAATAAGCTTAACGCACTTTTGAGAATTAGTGGCAGAAAAATTTGGTAATTTGTATTTTATCTTCTGAAGAAATAACCTCGGGTTGACAAAGAACTCTAGCTATTTTTAAAAACTCTTGAATTATAGGTGGTTTCGATTTGGATCTTTGAGTTTCATTGGAGGTGACATTTTGAAAGTGACATGAAAATGATCGACCTTGAAGAACAAAGCTATTATTATTTAAAACATTAGATACATTATTATAAGCTCTTTGTTTCTTCTCTAAAATATCGAGACTAATCTTCTTCTTCATTGCCACATATTTCTTATATGCTGAACAGCCTTTAAAATTGGAAGGAAGTCCATGTTCCTTACAATTGTTACAATAAGGTAAATTTTCTTTATTAGATACAAATTGACATTCTCCAGGAGAATGGTTTTCATTACATTTAATGCAAGTGTATGGTCTATTACAATTAGTTGACATATGATCCCATTTTTGACACCGCCAGCATTGAATTACCTTCCAGTTTTTTTTTTTTTGGGAAATTCCCATGAGATTTTGTTATTTCAAATGTATTTGATATTAGAGATTTAATTTGTTGGTTTACCAATGAGCAATGTAATTCAAAATAAGCTTGTATCTACATTATTTTTGTTAGAGAATGTTGTTGTAAATTTTGAAACAGTATCAACAGTATTTGGGACTAACGAATCAATCTCATATTTAAATCAGTCTTGTAGTAAAGGCCTCTTAAGATAATATTTGCACGTTTCTTTTCCTTAGGAGTATATGAATATGACTCAATTTGTTTATCCCTCAAAGATGCATCATTTCATCATGCACTTGGTAATCCTTTAAAAATAAATTGCTTTTTTATTTATTTTTGTTAATAATCTTATAGACAACTTTTTTCGAATTAAGTTGTTCAATTAGATTTTATGTATTAACATTGAACAAAAAATAGGTGGACAGAAAGACTTTTCCTCATTAGAAATTACCTTCTTTGGATTTTTAGTTGAATTAACCTTTTCACAATATTTTTCTTCTTCAATATTAAGTTCACCTAAAATAGCAAACCTATTTTGAGTGTTTTTATCTGACAAATTAAGATCCTTATTGTTAAAATTAAAATTACTTAAATCTACCTTACTTTTATTTGATCTTTTTCGTTTGTTTTGCACTTGTTGAACATCTTCAGCATCTGATGAGTTTGAATGAGAAGAATCTTCAAAATCCATTAATTTATTGTCATAACCTCTATTTTTAGACTGCATTGCAAAATCGGAAGGATCACTGACAAAATTTGTTATACTTGAACTGAAATTTGAATTTAATTCAGAAGTTTGTTTTGATGAACTGCATCCAGGATCAATGGTTGTTTTAATATTTCTATTGAAGAAATTTGTTTTTGGAGTTGCACCAGAGTCACAATTAGACATTTCAGTCTCTACCAGCTTCTTATTTTGAACCAACTCAAAAAGCGATTTAAGATTCTTACGTTTATCTTGAAGCAAATTTTCCGAAGATTTATCAGGAGGTAAAGCGTCCTCCAATAAAGATGATTGAGATAACATTTTTAAATTGAAGGATTTTTTGATAAGAAAAGAAAATATATGAAAGTTTATTGAAAATATTTGCAAAGAATTTTGATTTATTTTTTATTTATTTGATTTTTTTTGAGAACGGCACGTGTGTTTGCTTTGAAATTCCAAACTATTCTTCGAGGATTTATATTCAAAAAGTTTTATCTGCAACTTATATTAAAATGAATTTTTGTTTCAAGCTCTTCTCTGATTGTCATATACAATACTGATTTTTTAATTTCACAACTAAGAATTTATTAATACATATTGTAGTAAACTGATCGATAAATACTTTTAGATATATTTTGCGTTGCGGTGTATTTCATTTAAAAAAAAACTGACGTAAAAACCTCAGAACGTCACCGCACTGAACTAAAATTTACTTAATTTGCATTGCGAAGTCTCTCATATTGTCTCTTGGCAACTCTCATTCTCCCACTAATGTTGCCATATATTTACAAAGTTTTTGAGGTGAATAGCTAAATTTTTAAACAAATATAATAGCGGTATTCACTCTTGGTGTTAAATTTACAACCTTGTTATATTTACAACGATTTTATACTACAAGGCGTGAACGTTTTTTGTGTTGTGTATTGTAAACTAATGAATCAGCTGTTTTTTGTTTTGTTTTTTTTATCAATTTGAAAACTTATGCCGTTTTCTTTTCTGACAAAAAATGTCACACTTTTTTTGCCCTCTTTTCGAAAATTGTATTTATTTATATATTCTGAATTAAGAGCAACCTTATCTTATACATTAATCGAAAGGTCTCAAAGTCGAACCCTCGTAAATCACAAAAAATTCCAGACATTGACTTCTTTCAGGTCATAGTTTGAGAATATTTCCCCATTGTACCCCTTTTTTGAATATTTTCACCCTATGACTTCCAAGAGGATAATAATTTTTTTGCATTTATAAACACAGCACTTTGAGACCTTTCGATTGATATATAATAATAAGGTTGCTCTTAATTCAGAATATATAAAAAAATACAGTTTTCCAAAAAAGGGCAAAAAAGGGCGACATTTTTTGTCAGAAAAGAAAACGGCATTAAACATCAACAAGAATTTGCAGATAAGTAAAATGCCCAAAATTACAGAAAAAGAAAAAAATATTAATTTTTTAGAACAAAATATAGTTGACGAAATAGAATTTACGAGATTCTGGATGTTGAAGATACGGTATTACTTGCAATAATAAAAACAATACAAAAATATAACTACTCTCCTTTTGTAGATACATGTGAACATGATGCCATTGACCACATTTTAGATGAATTAGTTGATGACATTATTTTAGGTAAAGTGTACCGCCGCGGAGCTTGGAATTCTGTTCCAAAATCAATGAAGTGGTCACTAAAGGTCTTAACCCAATTATATGACAACAGATTTTTGCAAATGCTGAGGGTTAGTCGAATTGAGTTTCATACACTGGTGTCTATGATTTCTGGATATACAGAATTTAACCAACCCCATTCATGTGAACAATTTCCAGTTGAGTACCAGTTAGCAATTGTCCTATACAGGCTCGGGTATTCTGGAGAAGGGGCTTTTCATTATTTTGATACATTTTTTTATTATTATTTTGATTCATTTATCACAAAAAAAAAAAAAAAATAAAAAAATAAACAATTGTTTTGACAGCTCAACAATCAGCTGTTTCATGCCCGTAATTTCAATACGTAGATATCTACCCGTGTTATCACCTATTAGGTATCTCTTATCCATTAGTTATCTTGTTCTTGGTAATTTCAACGTTTTTTTTTACCTACGTGTTTCTACTGTTTGAAAAAAAATGTGGCAACACTTATCTTAAATGTCAAAACAATATTTACAAATTTGAAAAAAAGAATCAGTTAACAAATAAAAAGTTTAAAAAAAAATTTAATTAAAAAGAAATTCGACGATATGGAAAAACGAGGTACTAAAAGATGTCCAAATTTCATGGAAGCTGAGAAAACCACATTATTGCATTGCGTTTATGAAAATCGTCTGGTTTTAGAAAATAAAAATACCGACGCGAGCTGCAATGCCAAAAAATTGGAAACTTGGTCCAAAATTGCCAACAACTTTAATGCAACAAGTGGAAGAGCTGCTCGTGATGCTCAAAATCTACGGTCGAAGTATGACGACATGAAGAAAACTTTGAGAAAAAAAACTAGGAAATGAAAAAAGGAATTGTATAAAACTGGCGGAGGTCAAGCCGACATTTCGAAATTTTCTTCGGATGAACAGCTGCTTTTCTCGCTAATTGGACCTTCGTCGTCTGGTCTAATGGATCGGGGTGGTGATGACATGGACTCAGCTACAAATGTAAGTTGCGTGTAAGATATATTTTTGTTATTACTAATAAAACAATGTTTTTAGTTGGAGGTTTTGGATGACAATGCCGGAGAAGTTTTTTTGAAGCAACAGTATCTTTTCGTCCAAGTAATGCGACCGAAATTTTGAAGCGCCCAATACACAATTCTTTAGTTGCGGAAATCCAAAACGATGAAAGTACCGAAGAAATTCTTGGTCTCGCTAACACTTCGTTTAACGCATACGAAAAATCGAAGAAAAGACACCGCAAAGCAGATGACTACAGACTGGACGATTTGATCGATGAATATAGTGACTTGAAAGAGGACAGAAAAACACTTTTAAATGAACAAATCAAATATTATAAGAACAAAGATCAACGTGAAATTGAGCTTCACAAAATTGAGATGGAAATAAAGAAAAGTATATTGAAAGAAAAACAGTTGGACGTAGAACTTAAAATGAGATGTAATCAAAATTAATATAAAATTTGTCCAATCTTTGGAATCTTTTGATTAAATAAAGAATAATATTTATTAATGAATTTCTGGTAGTATTGGTATAATCTCTTCTTATATTGTTATTTTGTGGCACTTCCTGAATACTGGCTTCAAATGCAACCTGTTGTTGAATGTTTTCAAATGGAGGAAGTGGGTCTTTGCTCTCCCGGCATATGTTGTGTAATATTGCGGTCGCAATAATTATATCTTGTACTGTTCCGAGATTCATTCTAATACCCATTGAAAGCATAGGAAAACGCCGTTTCCATACCCCAAAGCATCTTTCTACGGTATTTCGTGTTCGGATTTGTGATTCATTATACAATTTTTCAGCATTTGTCGTGGGATTATCTAGTGGTATCATAAGATAATTGGATGAAGCGTATCCTGCATACCCTCCATCGCCCAAAATTAACTGTTCAGTACGTGTTCCAGATTCAAAAATAAACTTTAGTCTACTATTGGTAAATATGGTGCTATCATGAGTTGATCCTGGCCAGTGCGCGACTACGCCATCACACATTGCTTGCACATTCAGCGAAAAAAATCCCTTCCGACAGCGGAAGAGCTCTGAGAGCTCTCCACCTGAAAATGTTAAGCCTGATAAATAAAAATATTTTAATTTGTAGGAATCTATTTACCAGGTGATTGAATCTTCACATGAGTACCATCCAATGCACCAACACATCTGGAAAATATGGCTATGTCATAAAAGCGCTTTTGTGTATTTAACACATCTTCGTCAGACAATGGACATTTTATATATGATGAATAAAGCAACGTAATAGCTTTTGAAATGCGTCTAATGATTTTACTGGCGGTTGTTTGATGTATACCCCCAAAATCGGCAATCGTAATTTGAAAGCTACCAGAAGCGTAAAATCTTAAAGCAATCAGCAATTGCAAGCTTGGTGAAATATTAGTTTCCCTAAATCATAAATGACTTTTAATAAATCATAAATGTTATTTATAATAACATATATAACCTTTCAACGCGAGCTTCTAACTAGGAACCAATTTTCGTCAAAATCAATTTAACACTTTCTTTGGAAAGTCGAAACCTTTGCAAAAATTCACAATCGCTCCAAATTGTAAAATGGTCTCTCCTATTTTTTAAATTACGTCCTGTGTATTTCCGTTGCCGCCTTCTCCGTAAAATTCGCAAAATTAGCAATTCAAAACGTTCCGAATTCATTTTGCCAGTTTCAATATATTATATTTTAAATTTACCGACGAGATACACCACGTCAGTCTTTGGTGTAGAGTTACACTGAACTTTACCTATTAGGTACGGTGTATCCTGTCTAGAAATTACGAAAAAAAATTTACACGGCAGATATCTATACACTGATAGATAACTATTCGTTGAAATTACGGGCATCAGTCTTGTAAATGTTCAGTCTTGTAGATGTACTATAGCTTTTACCCTTGTACTTTTAACACACCGTAGTAAATTTGAATTTCATACATTTCGTTGTTGTGGTGTTGTAAATAGTAGAAATTTTACTATATCTACAACATTTACAAGGGTTACAAGGATACTTTACTACCAAGAGTGAAAACCCTTAATATCTTCTCTTTGGTTCTGGAAATTATAGAAACAAATTTTAATAGAAGATTTTTATTATTTACACATCGAAGTTGGGTATCCTCTCCGCAACTTAAAAACCACTCCGCACTATCTGATTGTGCTGAAACTCGGAGTTTGTCATATAAAAATTTTAAGAACATTTTTATTCGACCTTTATGTTTTAATTTAAAATATAATAAATTTAATAACAAGAGACCTCGAGCTTGAATAAATTATTTATTTAAAATTTTGAGAAAATTTTCTTAAAATTTTATATGAGAAGAAAACGTAATTTTAGTAAAAAAAAAATCCTACCACTAAAAATCTTGAAATTTAAATTTTAATTTATATTCGTAACAATAATGCTACTTCTTTGAATTTCTCTACTTTTTTTTCGTAATATTTCTATTTGTTTTTTCTTTAAGTTTTTATTAAGCGTATAAATCAAGTAAAAGAAAAAAACAATCATAAACTTTCATTGCTTTTTATATTCACTTTTCTTTCTTACTTTATGGTATAAATTATAGCGTTAGTTTTAGTATCATCATCAGCATCATCGTCATCATCATCATCATCATCATCATCTTCACGTTATTTATTATTTCTATAAAGTTTAGAATTTAAAGCCAGTGTTAACAGATTTATGCGACTATCCTTGTATTGCCTAAGGCATTGTTATTACTAATAAAGAGGGAGGAGATTCAACTATAGTATCTGCATAATTATAGGAATGCTTTAACCCACTACGGTTACTTTTCATTTATTTAATAATTTGAAAATTAAAGCACTAACTACAAGTTTCTAAAAGAAAAGCTTTTTCTCCAATTATAATTTAATCGAATGGAATTGATGTGCTTTTTCTATACATTTTGTTAAGTTCTGTTAATGTCTGTTACTTGCGACTTTATAAAAGTTCATTATACTCATCAAAAAGCAATGAACTTTTGCCTAAGGCTTTCATTTTGTATTTTTTGTGTATCGTTTTAAAATTGTATGTAATTATTTAAATTTTTTAAATTCACCATAAAACTTCGGCTACATTTATAAAAAGCTGCCAGGCATTTGAGGTTCTAATTTTAAATAAACTCTAAAATTATACATACAGTGGCGAGCATAAGTGTTTAAATGTTAATCAATCCCATCACTTAGGGCTGAGTTACATATTATTTTAATTTATAATAGAACAAAATTTTTAATATATTATATGTGACCTTCTCCGAGAAAAGGGACCTAGAGTGTCAAAAAACGGGTTGTGTCAAAAACGGTGGATTCTGGTACCTAAAAGGGTGTAGAAACTTTAAATGCGTTTTTTTTTCTCAAAACTTAATTTTCACACACTAGGTTCCTTTTCTCGGAGAAGGTCACATATACTCAAAAATAAAATAACTCTACTCAAACACTTTTTCACTCTTCTCAAAAAATGCTAATATTAAGGTATTTTTAATATTTTGTCCCCAACCCTTTGTTCTTCTTCATACTTCGAATACTCTACCATATTCTTAATAGTTTGGTCTGGAGTATTGTTCCATTCTTTTTGCGTTCTCAGCCAAAGCTCATAAATGTTTTTTATTATTACCCAACAGGAAAATATTATGGGAAGGAGGAGAGAGGGGGTAGTGTCTGTGGATATTTGACTTAAATTTTAATAGATTATACTGTCAGGAAAGACTTGTGTGGGGAGTTTATTCCACAAACGGCTAGTTCGATTGATAAATGAAATTTCTCTGTAATGCGTTGGAGATGCGGGTAGAGCGAACTGAAACTCGGGCACTTGAAATGAGTTCGCTAATCTCAGAAGACCATTTTCCAGTGTTACACAACCCACATTTCCACGATGTTCCAACGAGTCAATAGTTGGTATCCAAAATTACTGGTATCGTACCCTACTTTGTGCATGGTCCAGCACCTCCAAAATAGACTTTAAAGCATCTGCCCATATGTGGGAGTTGAATTCCATTTTCGGTCGGATGTAAGTGCTGTAGATTTTAAGGAGATTAGAAGGAAAGAAGCAATTTTTGCGTCATAAGACTTTATACTTCTTTCGACACTTGAAGAACATGACCGTTCATATAGCCAATGCATTCAATAATCATGCGCAGAACATCAAGACTATCTGATTCCTCAATACCTATACCACCCAAATATATAGATGACATTGTTGAATTCAAGGTCCTATGCGTCAACAAACAACAAAATTGAAGATAAAAGGATTGAGAAATGTTGTTGTCATCTGCGAAAGAGTAGATAGAATTGAAAGTTTGACTAAAAGGTCATTCAGAAAGAAAAGGAAAATAGGTGGAGAGCGAACAGAAACTGGGGATACCCCTGTATTAAGCTGGATGAGACCGCATCAATTACAACACGTACTGTGCGGTCTGCGAGAAAATATGATATAAATCAAGAGAAGTCTATGTGACGGTGATCTGTTTTGCTCTGCACTGTAGCAAAAGAATTTCTGTTACAAGCAGAATAAGAAAGAAGAAAAAATAATAACCTTGATCTTGAAATTATTTTCAAGTTCAAATATGTACATATAAACAACACCTTATATGGTAATATGTTGATGGCATTTTTTTTGGCAAACTGATTTATGGCGTGTTTTTTTCTCTTCATTGTGTTGTATGAAATCATGAACACATTCATATGCAATCATGCTGGTCAAACCACGTATTTTCTTGTATTGATCTCACTTGCTCTCATAGTCATATATGAGTGGGAGTGTTATAAATACTAGAGAATATTATGAATGCATATGAATGTTCTCAATGAATTGGTGGTGATTTTGTTTTTAATAAACAGGTTTTTATCTGCAGATGAATGAATGAAGATGAGAAGGTTTAATGTAGTAAAGTTAAATTTAAATCAGGGAGTTGAATTTTGAGTTTTGAAGAATAAGGTTGAGGAAAAACCTTTTAAGTATATAAAATGTAGTTTAAAAAAAAAAAAGAAGGTTGAGGAAAAAC
The DNA here is from genome assembly GCA_963682025.1 of Cordilura impudica. Lineage (NCBI taxonomy): Eukaryota > Metazoa > Arthropoda > Insecta > Diptera > Scathophagidae > Cordilura > Cordilura impudica. Next base: position 167,005,212 of record OY821521.1, on the reverse strand, counting down.
CTCTTAAAATTAAAATGTAGATTAAGTGAAATTTAAAAGTAGTAAAAGTTAAGAAATAAAAACAAATAAAAATTAAATAAACTTTAAGAAAAAAAAACTAGACTTTAATGACATGTGAATATAAAAAAAAAAAAATATTTTTGTGTTAATTAATAAAATTTCTGTTTGTGCTAAAGAAAGCGTTCTGAGCAAAAAATTTTAAGTTAATTTAAAAAAAAAGAGACAATAATGTTAAGAAAAGAACAGAATGTTTAAAAAAAATGATTAATGTTTAAGTACTAAAGAAACTGTGGAAGAACATTTTTAAAGAAACTTAAAATTAAATTATATTTAAGAACTTAAATACTGTTAAGAAAAGAAAAGAAGGTTTAAAAAAATCAATAATTGAAAAATAATATAAAAATATAAAACAACACAAGTTGATTAAACAAAATTAAGGAATTAAATTAAAGTTTACCTCATAAACCAATCAAGCCTATACAACAAATAAATAGCTCCATATAAATATTTTGTATTGAAATCAACTACAATATCATCATTAATACAGCTATGGCCGATTTTTTTTTCAATGGCATATTGCGAGACACAACCACGGCGTCTGGCGGCAGCAGCTTCATCCTCAACAACTACAACCATATGGCGGTAATTAAAAGAAACTAATTAAAATGTTTTCTTAAATCTAAATTAAATAAAAAAAATTTCCTAAGATTTGTCTAACTATAAATTAAAATTATTTTTTTAAAGATTTTTCTAATTATAAATCAAATTTTTTTCTAAATATAAATTTAAACTAAAATTTTTCTACGTTAATAAAATTTACTAAATATAAATTTTAACTAAAAACTTTCTAAATTAATAACTTTGCTATATATAAAATTAAACTAAAAAATCTTCCTAAATGAAAATAAAATTGAGCTAAGATTAAAAATTATAATAAGAAATATAATTTAGCTAAAATTAAAATTTTGCTGTAAAGAAAATTTTTCTAAATTTAAATTCAAAACTAAATTAAAATCACCAAACTAATAATTTTTATATATTTAGAATTACTGTAAAATTTAAAATTAACCTAAACTTAAAATTATACTAAATTTAAGAATATTTACAAAACGGTACCATATTTAAAAAAAAAAAAAAACAAATATTTTTTTTTGGTTAAAGTTAAAATTAAAACTAAATTTAATTTAAAATATTATTATTATTCCGTAGTGCTAAAATTCAAATTGAGCTAAAATTAAAATATTATTAAAAGCAAAATTTTTCTAAATTAAATTGCGCTAAATATAAATTGTGCAAAAATAGTGCTAAATTCCAATTGATAAAGTTAAAGTTTTGTTAAAATTAAAATTTTCCTAAAACTTAAAAATTTTCCTAAATTTAAAAATTTCCCTAAATTTAAAATTTTCCTAAAACAGAATTTTGCTAAAATTTAAAAATTCTTCTAAAATTAAAATTGAGCTATATTTAAAAATTTTCCTAAAATTAAAATTTCCCTAAAAATTAAATTTTGCTAAACTTAAAATTTTGCTATAAATAAAATTAGCTAAAATTAAACTTTTTCTGAATTTTGCTAAACTTAAAATTTTGCTATAAATAAAATTAGCTAAAATTAAACTTTTTCTGAATTTTGCTAAACTTAAAATTTTGCTAATGATTCAAATTTGGTTAAAAAAATAATATGTTGCTAAACTTAAAAATTTTTCTAAAAAGTAAAATTTGGTGGAAACATAAAAAATAAAATAAATTTTGTTAAATATAATTTAAAATTTTAAATTATAACCTTAAAATGAAGGTTAAATAAATTATATTGTTAAACCCAATGTAGAAAACCAAACCAAACCAAATCTTATCATTTTTGTGGGTTACCTCCAAGTAAGATGGAGTCGAGGTAACATGGTAGGGAGGGCAAAAGGGGCAGAACACCTCATCCCCAATCCCAAGGTAAGTATGGCCGTCCCATTTAGCGTCCGTTCTTTTGACAGTTGTTTTTTTTTAATCGCACGTGAAAATCTGTAGTGCGGTTTCCCTGGGCCTGAGCAAGACCCCACCCATCCGGCGAGCTAGGCCCCTACGCCAGCACGTGCGACCAGCAAAGGCTCAGGGAAACGGAAGCGGATCTTCCACCAACGCCGCACCATTACATCCAGGCCTACCCGAAATGCAATAAGCCTTGATATTAATACACCGTAAATGGATCGGCTCCAGCATTCAGAAGGAAAAGCTAATAGGTCTCCTGTAGAACGACTTCTACGGAAGCCATACTTTCGATCATTAAGAATTGAGTAGGCCTCTAGATAGTTGACAAGATGGAAATTAATCATGCTCTCCATCACTTTTGAGAGCGCAGAGTAGATTGTAATTGGACGGTAATTTTCAGGGTTATTAGGCTCACTCTTTTTAGGGATTGGTTGAATATTGGCAACCCTCCAAGAAGAGGGAGAGACTGTTGCACGATACGAAGAACTGAAGAGGTTGGTCAATGGACTGGCTATCATTGAAGAACACTGTTTCAGTACCAGCGCTGGCATACCAACCGGCCCAGAGATTTATTTGTGTTGAGATCCGAAAGAACCATTTTAATATTTTCCTAACTCATTTATATCTGACTTCTAAAGTAATTCAAAAGTGATGCATAGATGATTCATTTGTTTTTCTGTTAAATCTGTCTTCTCCTCGATCATATACAAAAAAAAAAATCATGTGAGGTCGATCACAGGGAAGATGTGTAAACATCTAGTAATTAAAGATTTTTTTATGTCATTTTTTAAAATCAAACAGAAAGCGTCATCTATTTATCACTTATAGCAAAAACTGTTTCAGCTAATTCAACAACCCTTTGCTGTAAATCGTTAAAAATATCCCAATATAAACGTATATAAGTGATACATAGATGACGCTTTTAAACAACTGGCATAAAAAACAATGTTATATCATAATTTTTTCACCCATACAATCATAAGTCACACAACGTTATGTGTTAACTCTCACCTATTACGGGTTACACTGTTTTTGTGATTGTATTCTGAAATAGAAATTTACACCCCTGCGCGTATAGATGTTTACACATCAAAAAATTAAATGAATCCCTCACAAGATATTATGATACGTAATAAGAAAAATAAAATTAATATGAAAAAAAATTTCTTTTAATAATGATGAAATATGTAAAAAAAAAATATTTTCTTTTTTTTTCGTTATTTAAAAGAAATTCATATGTGTCACATAGTAGGCTTTGCATTTTACAATATTTGAGATTTTGTTTTGGAATTCAAAGAATGATAACTTAAATGATGACTGTGACGTACATATGTGAGCTAGTTTTTCAAACCAACGAACTTCAGCAATTTTGCAGCATGAATGAAGGCTCGGAAAAAAGTTTTTTGTGTAAATAAAAATAAAATAATTTATTGATAATATAATTTCTCTCTTTTTTCGTAGATATAAAAATCCTGTCAACATTACACAGAGTGGCACATTTAGTAAGTGGTTAAATTCTTTATGTTTTATTTTGGTATAAAGCAATTTTATATATTATATTTGATATCTATAATATTAATAGGCTAGGTGATTTCTTGTTACCGATGATTTGTTCCACCTGTTTATGCCGATTTGGATCAAACGTATATTATTTTAAAGGTATTTCTTTTTAGCTGTTTACAGATTTTTTAATTTTTTCCTATATTTTGAATAAATTGCATTTAAAGTTGCTACTAACACACATACATAAAATTATACGTGTGCTATGTGTGTGTTTATTAAATTTGTTAATGTGTTTGTTAATGAGTTCGTTATCTTCATTCACAATAATAATAAACCAAAAAAGTGTTGGTTTGTGAATTGGCTAAGTTGAGAAATAAAATTGCCTAGAAATTGCACTCGAATTTCGAGCGCTGGAATCTGCTAGTATGAATTTAAGTGGTTGAAATTGTCAATTACCCACCCCAAATAAGGAAATATTTTGATAGCGAATAAAATTATAAAAACCAAACATAAAAAAAAATTCATGTTGCCAAAATTTAAAAAAATTTTAAAAATGTTTGAAAGAAGGAATTTGCGACAAAATACTTGCAAGATGAAAATGATCTTCTGTTGGAAATTCTGTGTAAGAAATGTAGGTCGCCGATGAGCTTTTAAATGACAACACGCTTGAGATGTAATAGACTTTACAACAAAGAACAGTTATTTTGATGGAACAGTTTTCTTCGATATGAAATTAAAGTAAACGAAGTGCTTATAATTAGTCATTTATTGTTCGGTTTAAGATCATGTATATATTTTTCTAATGAAAGAAAGATAATAATTTTTGTAATGTAAGAGAAATATTAGAAAAAAATTGAAGACAGCGCTAGATGGAGTAGCTACTTTCGAACAAAGCGACTTGTTCATCGTCAGCATCCTTCTGCCTATTACTTCAACTCATGCTTAATCAACTATTTAACTCAACATTTGAAAGAAAAGAACATGAGAAATGTTTTTCTTTTTATATACGAGAGTGTGTATGAACAAGCTGAGCTTTTCTAATTTTTAGCTTTCTCTACATTAACATAGCCAGATCAAGTGCTTCATCCAGCACATTTGTTTCTGAGTGAAGCACCAAATGCGTGCATCACTGCTCATCGAATCAATAGTGCTAACTTGTGGGATGCTTTTTTGGAAACGTTTTCTTAAATAATTTTATTTGAATGGCATTGTTATTAATTGTGTGCCTTTGAATATGAAAAAGTTCATATCGGATGCAATATTTATATGGGGACTAGGTCCAAAAATGGACCGATCCTTACCATATTTGATAAAGTCACTTATATTTTGCAAAAACATATACAAACCAAATTTGAGAAAAATCTGTACAATATTTTTTGTTTTTTTTGATAGATTTAAGTGAAGATCGGGAACAAGCTTTATAGGGGGGCTGTGACTAAGAATTGTCCTGTAGGGTTTATTTTTGAACTTCTGATAAATGGATGTAAAAAACATACACAAACCTAGTTTAACCGAGATCTATGTGATAATTTGAATATTATGCAATTTAAATCGATCTCATAGGGGTCATTTGTATGGGGACTAGATCTGAACATGAACAGATCTTCACCAGTTTCAATAGCGTTCATCCCATGGCCGAAGGAAGTTTTTATACTAAATTTCATCGAAATATATTCATATTTGCGACCTGTAGTGAACACAAAGACAGACGGACAGACGGACATCGACTCTGAAAGTGATTGTGAGTCGATCGGTATAATAAAACAAGGGTCTAAGTAAAATATTTTTGGTAGCTACAAACATTAGCACAAAGCGATTATACACTGACCTCATAGTTATATAGGGTATAATAACCTAGCCCATAAAAACAAAGTTTTTATTAAAACTCTTTCTTTCCTTATGCATATGAGTTTTGAATTTCTCCGTGACTGTGCGTGACTATTTTAAAATTAATCTTTGGCCACAACAAGTCTATGGACAAAGTTTCAGATCGATCGGATGAGGGGATATGGGGGTTTAAATCACTCCGTGACTGTGTGTGACCATGCGTGACTGTGTGTGATTATCTCAGAATAATTACCCGGCCACGCCAAGCCTATGGACAAAGTTTCAGGTCGATTGGATGAGGGGAAGTGAGGTTCTAATCTCTCCATGACTGTTCGTGACTATGCGTGACTGTGTCAAAGTTAATCTTTGTTCACAGCAAGTCTATCGACCAAGTTTCAGACCGATCTGATAAGGGAAATGGGTTTTAAATCACTCCTTGACTGTGCGTGACTATGGGTGACTGTACGTGACTATGACAAAGTTAATTTTTTTACAGCAAGTCTCTCGACCAAGTTTCAGATCGATCGGATAAGGGGAAATGGATTCTACATCATTCCGTGACTGTGCGTGACCATGCGTGACTGTGCGAGACTATCCCAAAATTAATCTATAGTCACAACAGACTATGGGCAAAATTTCAGATCAATTGGATGAGGGTGAATGGGGTTGCCCCATGGCAGACAGACAGACAGAGATTATGGGTTAAAATAAAGAGTTTAAAAGGATCAGTTATTTTCAAAAATATGTAGAACAGCCACATCAGCTTCGATAGCTTTGTACATATTATCCGAATTAAACAGCTTTATCATTTCAGGTGGTGGTGTATTCCATTCTTAACTTATGTCATTCTATTTCTTAACTTATTTTTTACAAAGTTAAACATTGAAAAGGCTCTTTCTACCGATGTATTTGAATAAGAAAGAGCCGGTAACGAGGATTCAAATTTGCTTATTTTAGGAAATTTTGGTTGGTCACCTGCATTTTTTTCTCCCACTTCATGCCAAAATTTTTCTGTTGATGACATATTATTCCATTTTATATAATGGAAATTGTTCCATTCATTAACGGTATCATCTATAGCCTCGCAAATATTTTTGAAGTGGAATAAAAACCCAGTTTGTTCGGTTTTGTTGTTTTCTGTACATTGTGGGAGGAAAATGTTAATATTTTTTCCACAATATCTATATTATCCGGAAGCCCTTGTATTATTTGCTGAGATATTACTACAACAAATGATTTACAATTTTCTTTTACGAATATAATATTATTAATATTATTAATACTATTAATATTAATATTATTAATATTATTATAATATTATTAATAATATTAATATTATTAATATTATTAATAGTATTAATATTATTAATAGTATTAATATTATTAATAGTATTAATATTATTATTATTAATATTATTAATATTACACAGTGATACAAAAAAGAATGAAACAGAAATACCTGGGATGCGATACATTTTTTCTGATAGGTCTTGTCGAGTACACCAAGACCCTATCCTTGAAATTTGCGAAACACCTCAAAAATCTTGAGTTATGCGTAAAAACCCGGTTTTCGGCTCTTTTGCACATATAAGCCAGTAACTTTGTTTAATATCAACCGATTTTGAATTTCTCAGCGGATTTAGAAAAAGGAAACTAAGGCCTTTAAAAGATATGAACATGATATTTCAGTAATATTGAGACATCTGGTCTTATACGCACTGTTCTGAGGAATACGCAAATTCAAAAGCGAATGATATTCAACAAAGTTACTAGCTTATATGTGCAAAAGGTCCGAAAACCCGGTTTTTACCCGTAACTCCAGATTTTGGAGGTGTTTCGCAAATTTAAAGGACAGGGTCTTGTTGTGCTCGACAAGATCTGTCAGAAAAAAAGTATCTCATCCCAGATATTTTTTTCTGTCACACCGTGTTATCAATATTATAACATTACTGATGCACCAAATTTTGGAATTTGGACTTTAGGTTCCCCTCTCGGCGTAAACATCCATAAAAATTCATATATTAAGGGGGCAAAAGCGGACAAAAAGAGGACAACGGTAGCAAGTGAGTGTAGGAATATGAAATTTGGTGTTTAGACTCTATCCAGTGTTGCCATAATTTGAAACTGTAAAGATGCTAAATTGCAAAAAAAAAAAAGATGCTAAAACGTACTGCAATCAAAAAAAAAAGATGCTAATTTTTTTTTTCAAATTTAATTACCTTTATATTGAAAAATTAAATACTTATTAATAAATTCTTTGGTTTTTAAATCGAAAAATTATTATAAAACATAAGTTTCGATTTATAGTTTTTGAGTTTTAATTAAAATTATTTTGGATTTCATCTGTAATTTTTTTTAATTTTTTAATTTTAATTTTAAATTAAATATTTTTAATTTTAGAGGTATTTTTTTTTTTTAATTTCAAATATAACAGAAATTACATTATCAAAAAATACGATTATATTACAATAATTGGTTTATTTAATCTAATATTTCTGTGATGTGTTCATCTTCATGTTCTTCTTGGCTCTGGTATTTTTCTGACGATCGACTTTCATCAACGACATCGCTCGGTATATTGTAAGTGTAACAGCACCCATTTTTCAATTTCAAACCTTCAGTTATACGTAGTACAGAACATAACAACTCGGATTTTATTCTGTTCAAAGTTTGCTTTTAACTAAAGCCATTAAACTAAACAAACGTCCAAACGTTCGGCTTTTGAGAAAGACAAAACTAATAAAGACAATACAAATATTGATAACTCCTTAAATGGATTTTCGCCAATAGAATTTTTGTTAACTTCAGTCCATAAAGAGGTTGTATTCAGTGTTGTATCCCAATATTGTTCTGTGATATAACTCCATTGGATTTGAATTTTTTCTGTTTCAGATGATCTAAATTTAAACTCTTCTAATATATTGGTTATCGGTTCTTTTACACGGTTTAATGTGTTTTGTATTGAAAATTTTGGCATTTTTTTAATACAATAATATTTTTGGGAAATCCACTTTTTAATTCATTAAAAACTGTTGTTGGTGTTTACATTCTTCTATTTCAAAATGTTTTGTTATATTTGTTGAAAGAAACGAGCAGAGTAGTAAAAAGACAATACACAAAATTCTCAAATTATACTTTGAGAAATTAAAAATTATCAATACCATTAAAATTAAAATTGTATATTCAAAAATAATGAAAAAAATATAAAAAAAAGATGCTAAAAGCTAAGATGCTAAAAGCTAAGTTAGCATCTAGCATCTAGCATCTTTTCATAAATTTTGGATGCTAAACGACAAAAAAAGTTGCTAAATCTAGCAACTAAAATGCTAAAATGGCAACACTGACTCTATCCGAGAAACACACTTGGGCTCAAGATCAATTTTTTCAAAATCCGGCCATTTAAAGGAAAAAAACTGCCAGGTAAGGGTAAAAATTGTACCTTTCTGCATCTTTTTAACAAATTAATATATAATAGCAGATTCCAGCCCTCGAAATTCGAGTGCAAATTCTAGGAAATTTTATTTTTTCATTTAATAAAGACTAAAGACCCTAAAGGTATGCTAATCAGTTATAGCCAATTCGCAAATCAACACAAAAAAACACAAATTAATTTTTTTATTACAAACACATTAACAAATTTAATAAACACACACATAGCATTGTATAATTTTATGTATGTATTAGTAGCAACTTTAAATGCAATTTACTCAATATAAAGGAAAAGATGTAAAAGTCTGTAAATCTGCAAAACGGCTAAAAAGAAATACCTTTCAAATAATATACGCTTGGTCAAAATCGGGATAAAACGGTAGAACAAAACATCGGTCACAAGAAATCGCCTAGCCTATTAATATTATAGATGTATATGAATTTTGCTATATAGACTCCACCGAATACGTGGGCATCAGTCCAGAATGAATTTATTGCTAATTATAACGTCTAGGGGAGGAAAAACGGCCAAAAAGGGGGAAAATTGTACATTTGGTATCTTCTAAACAAACATATCTGAGAATATGAAATATAGTATGTGGATACCAGTAGATATAGAAACATCAGATAAGAGGAAAACTTTTGGAAATTCGGATGTTAAGGGGGTAAAAATAGCCAAAAAGGGTAAAAATTATACCTTTTTGCATCTTCTTAACATATTAATCTATATTTATGAATTTTGGTGTAAGTGGGCATCAGTCAAGGATGAATCTATTGGTAATTCTAACGTCTAGGGGAGGAAAAACGGCCAAAGAGGGGAAAAGTGAACATTTGGTATCTTCTAAACAAACGAATATAAAATATAGTTTGTGGATTCCACTAGAGATAGAAACATCAAATGAGACGAAATCTTTTGGAAATTCGGATTTTAAATCGAATAAAAATGGCCCGTTAGTGTAAGTGTGTACCGTTTTGTAATTTAGGAATATGAAATTTGATATGTAGATTCCATCGGAGACACAAACATTGGAGAAGAATAAAATTTGTTTTAATTAATGGGAATACTGATACTTTTCAACTGGTAAATTTTCTTTTGAAAGTACATTTTCAGAAGAAAACAAATAAGAAAATTATAGTCGGTCAAGACCGATACACTATACCATTCCTTTAGAGAATTGGTCTTAGGTCCAACTAATTAGGTTTAGAAAAAAAGCATAAACCAAATCTACGTTGAAAATTGGACCGATCCTGACCATATTTGGTAAAGTCACATATTTTTTGCAACAACATATACAAGCCGATTTTGAGAAAAATCTGTGATATATTTTTGTTTTTGATAGGTGTAAGGTTTTAAAACCTTTTTTTGTACTTCTTATGAATGTACAACGGTTGAGTCAAAATTGCAATTAAATTTTGACTGATTCTTTTGAAGTTTTATACACTATTTCCATACATAAATCACCAGGTAATCACGAAGATCTTTTTATAAAATTTTATCGAAATTTTATAGCAAAAATCGTTTTTTTTTTCACTTCAAAATGCTGCCAAAATTAAAAATAAATAAAATAAAACAAGTAAGAAAATTATAGTCGGTCTAGACCGACTATACGATACCCTATACCATGCGTTTAGAGACCCTATCTCTCAGAACCAAATAATTGGATATAGAAAATAAGCATGAACCAAATTTGAGTGGCATGTTTATTAATTTTTTTGGCTGCAGATATGAAAAGTTCAAAATGGACCGATCCTCACCAATTTCAATAGCGTTCATTCGATGGCCGACGAAAGCTTATATACAAAATTTCATCAAAATATATTCATATTAGCGACCTGTAGTTTGATTACAAGGTTTATAGGGCACACAGACGGACGGACATTGTTAAATCGACTCAAAAAGTGATTCTGATTCGATCGGTATAATAAAAGATGTGTAGGTCAAATATTTTTGGTAGTTACAATCAGCAGCACAAAGTCATTATACCCAAATGGTATAGGGTATAAAAAGCTCTTCGTGATTACCTCGGTAAACATATCACCTTTTAAAAGCATTTCGATTTTTTTATTTCATATGATCCGGTAGCGAATTATGATGTTCACCCACATAACAACTTTTTTCGAGGCGCCTCTGGAGATTCGCTGTCACGGACTTATTTACTAAAGTATTTAATTGAAAATTTTTTCAAAGATACTTCAAATCTATAATATTAATAGGCTAGGCTATTTCTTGTTACCGATGTTTTGTTCTACCGTTTTATGCCGATTTTGACCAAACGTGTATTATTTGAAAGGAATTTCTTTTTAGCCGTTTTGTAGATTTACAGAGTTTTAAATTTTTTCTTTTATTTTGAGTAAATCGCATTTAAAGTTGCTACTAACACATACATAAAATTATACATATGCTATGTGTGTTTATTAAATTTGGTAATGAGTTTGTTATCTTCATTCGCAAAATAATAAACCAAAAAAGTGTTGGTTTGTGAATTGGCTAAGTTTAAAAATAAAGTTGCCTAGAAATTGCACTCGAATTTCGAGCGCTGGAATCTGCTAGTGTTATACTATAACGTGTATATGAAAGAGATAATCCAACGGTTATTTATATCTTCACAATAAGATTATGAAAATACGCCTTTTTAAAAACTTACCACACCGAACATATTTTTAATAAAAAAGTGGTACTCAAATAGAGTAGGTGGCAATACATTGGGAACTTTTACAAAATTCTAAATTTGCCAATTTTGTGTTTTAATAATTTCGCGCTTAGTAATAAAATTATGTATTTTTTTTTGCGAAATCACTACTTGGTGTGTTCTCTTTTGAAAGATAACACATTTGTTACAAAAAAATACGATTAAAAAAAATGGATAAACGAAAAAGAAATATATTTTTTAGTGAAGCTAAAACAATGGAAACTATTAAACTTCTTTACCAGAGTTAATTAAAATTAAAAAATAGAAGAACAAGTGAAAGACAGTGTAAAAATGTTAACCATTATTTTAATATTTATAGATTCTGACGTTTTACTTCAATTATTATAAAATAATGGCAAGAATAAAGTTTTATGAAGAGTTAAAAACCACAATAATAGATGATTTTAGTGATGGTCATAAGCAAAAGAATATATGTGAGAACCATTCTATGAATAAATCCATAAAATCGGCTTGCTAGCATTAATCTTGCTAAAGAACGCATGAACTCGAATTAGAATACTCTTGGCGAATAGTGTTGACGAAAAAATTAAATATTTGAAATAAATTAATACAATCGTTTGGTATAGGAATAATTCACCACCCAAGACCATGACCATCATTTTATTCCACAGTGTTATTGTATAGTAAAGGTTTCCATTGTTTTGTCAACAGCATAAAAATGAATACTTTTAAGTTCTCCTAATTCTTTCTGAAATTATGTTAATATTTTTTCTTTGTTTAATAAAGAAAACATACAAATGTTTAAATTAATAAAAGAGTTTTTAATTTTATTATTTTTTGGTATTGACCGTCCAAGTCGTCAAAAATGTATTTTGTTAAAAGTTTCCATCGTATTGTCACTCACACTATATTTCTTATAATTTTTAAATATTATTACAGCTTAAATAATTAGTATAATAATTACGCTAACAACGTAGCGGGTATAGTGCTAGTAATCAATAAAACTAAATTGGATAATTGTTGAATTATCCTCATTTGCCAAATAATATATGGATGGATTTTTATACCCTATACCACTATGTGGTTTGGGTATAATGACTTTGTGCTGCTGTTTGTAACAACCAAAAATATTTGACCTAGACCCATCTTTAATTATACCGATCGAATCAGAATCACTTTCTGAGTTGATTTAACAATGTCCGTCCGTCCGTCCGTCCGTCTGTGTGTCATGTAAAGCTTGTAATCAAACTGCAGGTCGCAAATGTGAATATATTTTGATGAAATTTGGTATGTAAGCTTTTGTCGGCCATAGGATGAACACTATTGAAATTGGTGAGAATCGGTCCATGTTCAGACCTATCCCCCATACAAATTACCCATATGAAATCGACATAAATTGCCATAAGATCCAAATTGTCATATAGATCTTACCCAAATTGGGTTTTGTATGCGTTCATTACGTCCATTAATGAGTAGTCCAAAAATGATCCCTTTGGCCCCATATAGAGCTGCTTCCCGATCTTCACTTAAATCTATTAAAAAACAAAACAAGTAAGAAAATTATAGTCGGTCTAGACCGACTATACGATACCCTATACCATGCGTTTAGAAACCCTATCTCATAGGCCCAACTAACTGGACATTGAAAATAAGCAAAAACCAAATTTGAGTGGGATTTTTATTTTTAAATTTTTTTGGCTGCAGATATGAAAAAATTCATATCGGATGCTATATCTATAAAGGGACTAGGTCCAAAAATGGACCGATCCTGATCATGTTTGGTAAAGTCTCTTGTATTTTGCAAAAATATGTACAAACAAAATTTGAGAAGAATCAGTGCAATATTTTTGTTTTTTAATAGATTTAAGTGAAGATCGGGAAGCAGCTCTATATGGGGTCAAAGGGATCATTTTTGGACTACTAATTAGTGGATGTAATGAACGCATACAAACCCAATTTGAGTAAGATCTATATGACAATTTGGATCTTATGGCAATTTATGTCGATTTCATACGGGTAATTTGTATGGGGGCTAGGTCTGAACATGGACCGATTCTCACCAATTTCAATAGCGTTCATCCCATGGCCGATAGAAGCTTATATACCAAATTTCGTCAAAATATATTCATATTTGCGACCTGCAGTTTGATTACAAGCTTTACATGGACACACAGACGGACGGACGGACGGACGGACGGACGGACGGACATTGTTAAATCAACTCAGAAAGTGATTCTGATTCGATCGGTATAATTAAAGATGGGTCTAGGTCAAATATTTTTGGTTGTTACAAACAGCAGCACAAAGTCATTATACCCAAACCACATAGTGGTATAGGGTATAAATATTGCACTGATTCTTCTCAGATTTTGTTTGTATATATTTTTGCAAAATACAAGAGACTTTAGTAAACATAATCAGGAACGGTCCATTTTTGGACCTAGTCCCCATATAGATATAGCATCCGATATGAACTTTTTCATATCTTCAGCCAAAAAAATTAATAAAAATCAGACTCAAGTTTGGTTTTGCTTATTTTCTATGTCCAGTTAGTTGGGCCTAAGTAATAGGGCATGGTATAGGGTATCGTATAGTCGGTCTAGACCGACTATAATTTTCTTACTTGTTTTTTTTGGAAGAGGACAATAAAGCAATCTTTAAAATCTTTCTAAAATTTTAAGCAATAAATTTTTAAGCTTTGGTATAGTTTCTTTAATTTTATAACTGGCTTCAAAACGTCTTTCAGAAATATAAAATATAGCTTATTTTCATTAGTACTAGCAGAACCCAGCCCTCGAAATTCGAGTGCAAATTCTAGGAAATTTTATCTTGTCATTCAATTTATTTCTTTCAATGTTTTTTAATCTATTTAATTATTCCTTAAGTTTATTTCATTATAAATATTTGTTGAACACACAGAAATAAAGGCCACCTTGTATGCCATCTGATGGTATTCAAATTTTTGGCAATTCACAATTCAACACAGGGTATGTGTTATGCAATTAGTGTAATGAAATCTGTACGTTAACTTTCGTGTTGCATAATGTAAAGTTGATTGTGCACCCATAACTTTCCTCAAACTCAACGAATTTAAACAGTTAATCGCTCAAAAAAAAGAGCTTCAGAGTGATATGATCAAGTTCCATTCATTAGAAGAGGAGCTATGAGAATTCGAATTGCCTGAGTGAATGTGTCCCATAAGAAATGTACAGGGAAGAATCGCGTTTGAGTATAACTTGAGTAAGGTGGGAGTTGAGTAAATTTCAATGGTTGATGACATATCTGTGTCTAAATACCTTTCATAAAAAAAAGAAGGAAATCGGCCGGATAGAACGACCAGACGGACTGACTTTAGTTTCCATAAATTTTTTTAATAGTAAGATACAGTTTTGATAAAATTGAAGCAGTGTGGCATTTTTCCTGCGAAGACGCCAATTTGAAATGAAGCTCCAATGCTTCCCACTGCTCTAAAATTTTTTCAATTGCACCACATCTAGCTAAGTACCAGGTTTCGTTTAGTTTATCTATTTTTGCTGGATTTCTATCTGCAATCAATCTATAGATAGCAGAATATTCAATTAGCCTTTCAGTGCTGTGACAAAACCAATCAATTGTTTCCCGGTTTATAAACTCTAATTCTGAAAGTGAAGTCATCATTGCATTTTCGCACGCAAGATCCAATGAATGACATATACATTTTACTGTTATCAACTGTGGAAACATATCATTTAATCTGCTGCTTACAGAATTATATTTTCCAACCATTACGTTCGCTCCATCAACTCCTATACCAAGTAATCTCATTAATATAATGACATTGCGTCTGATTCCAGCATATTTTGCATAGATTTAGTAATAGCTTTAGATCGCTACTTTCAATCGCCTTCAATCTATGCAGTGTTGTTATAATGGAACCATTTTGCATATTGAAATATTTAATAATAATACTGTTGTCGACGGATGTACTTTCATCAATTATTACAGAGTAATAACTGTCTCCTAAATCCTCGAAAAGTTATTGTAAAGCAGCTGGTGCCACAACTTTTTTTTATCAAAACAGTACATTTCGTTCTGTAGAGTCGAATATAAAGGTTACCGTTTTTTGTCTCTTAGTGCTGACAGCCCTGTTTAGAATACGGGTGGAGGGTATCATTTTCTAGGAAAATCTGCTGATCATAATCCAAAAAAAATTAATAGAAAATCAGCATTCCCGCCTTTGAATTTAACAGACAGTCGAATGACTTGAATTAACATAAGGATACGAAGTATCTAATAATGAAACACTAAAAAACAGATTCAAATTTGTTTAAGAGCTACTTTTTTAAAAAGTAACGGTTAAAAGATATTATTTAAAAACAAATTAAGGACGTTATTGGCATTATTAGGTTGACGTCAGAATCCGCACTACAAGATAGCGCCATATCAGGGTTAAACTAACTACACACCCGTATGTAAATAGTTTGTATTGAAAGTAGTTTTATCCAACAACATTGTTGCATATTAAAAATTCTTAACAAGGTAACAAGTTAATATTTATATGGAAAATGTAAAACAGCTGATGTCTTGCTACTTTGGAAAGCCACAAGAGTAGTTAAAACTTAAAAAAACAAGTAAAAAAAATTATAGTCGGTCTAGATCGACAATACGAAACCCTATACCATGCGTTTAGAGGCCCTATCTCTTAGGTCCAACTCATAATTTGATATAGAAAATAACCACAAACCAAATATGAGTAGCATTGTTATTAATTTATTTGCCTTCGGTTAAAAAAACCTCACATCGGATGCTATATTTATATGGGGACTAAGTCGAAAAATAGACCGATCCTAACCATATTTGGTAAGGTCACATATTTTTTGCAAAAACATACACAAACAAAAACATACACAAATTTGAGAAACATGGGGGCTATGAATAAAAATTGTCAAATAGGGTTAAATTTTGCACTACTGATTAATGGGAGTAATAACCATACACAAACCCAATTTGACCGAGATCTATTGGATAATTTGGTTATTATAGCAATTTAAGTCGATGTCAAAGCGGTCATTTGTATGGGGACTAGGTGTGAACATGAACCGATTTTCACCAATTTCAATAGCGTTCAACCTATGGCCGATAAAAGCTTATATGTCAAATTTCAATAAAAAATATATTCATATTTGCGACCTGTAGTTTGATTAAAAGGTTAACATGGACACACTGACGGACAGAGGGACGGACATCACTAAACCGACTCAGAAAGTGATTCTGAGCCGATCGGTATAATAGAAGATGGGTCTAGGTTAAATATTTTTGGTAGTTACAAACATCAGCACTAGGTCATTATACCTTACCTTGCTTATATATTTATGTATGTTTATGCAACGATTTTTAACAAAAGCATATCATCTTAAGGGGAGAAAAGAAAATGTTATCTAAAATCAATAAATCCATAGAAATTATGGGGGAGAGTAAAATAAGTGTATCTGAGAATACTTTAAAATAAAACTACCAATTGTATATGAAAGTTAGTGTTTTGAATAAACATCTAATCGGGCAGTTAATAGCCAGTTTAACCACCGTTATTTTTAAGGTCAGCTATGATTTTCTTAGTCATGGTTGAAATTATCTTACGACAAGTCTCTGCCGGAATATTGTACCATGATTTTTGATGTGTAATTAATTTTTAAAAATTAAAAATTAAAAATTAAAAATTAAAAATTAAAAATTAAAAATTTAAAATTAAAAATTAAAAATTAAAAATTAAAAATTAAAAATTAAAAATTAAAAATTAAAAATTAAAAATTAAAAATTAAAAATTAAAAATTAAAAATTAAAAATTAAAAATTAAAAATTAAAAATTAAAAATTAAAAATTAAAAATTAAAAATTAAAAATTAAAAATTAAAAATTAAAAATTAAAAATTAAAAATTAAAAATTAAAAATTAAAAATTAAAAATTAAAAATTAAAAATTAAAAATTAAAAATTAAAAATTAAAAATTAAAAATTAAAAATTAAAAATTAAAAATTAAAAATTAAAAATTAAAAATTAAAAATTAAAAATTAAAAATTAAAAATTAAAAATTAAAAATTAAAAATCAAAAATTAAAAATTAAAAATTAAAAATAAAAAATTAGAAAAAAAAATTCCATTATTACAAAAAAAAAATATTATTAATATTCAAATACATAAGACATTTTTAATAAATAAAAAAGTAAAAACCTATATTTCACGCTAAAAGTTAAAAAAAAAATGAAAAGTTTAAGTTTGACCTAGAATTCCTTAAAAAGTAAAAGTAAAAGTGCAACTAAATATCTACCCACTAGGAAAAGAATTACTAAAATATTTTGATCGGTTCAAAAGTTGCAGAATTTTGGTCAATGAAAAACGATTTTCATCCACTGTGCGCCAAAGTTCCGCAAGGACCTTTCATGAAATTGAATGAACCTTTGTATCTGATAGTGAGCGGGGTTGAGAAGCAAGAGGGAAAGCAAATGGTTCACGATATCTGGTTTTCATCAAATTTTTTTTTTTTTTTTTTGAATTTCTCTTTACACTCATTTTAAAATATATAATTCCATGGTAAATTGCATAATGAAAATAGCCCATAATATGAAATTCATAATATGAAATTTTTCCCAAAATTTGCTGTTATTCAAATCCATTATCTTAACGGATTTATATTGACGAATATGTATTTATGTTAATAGTATTAGTCAATGTGCAGTTTGCTCAAGCTCTTAACTTTTTACTTCACTTTTTATGTACATACTTTAAGTCTGCTGTTATTCAAATTCACCTCAAACAGAGTTGTATTTATGGTATTTATGGTTTCCTAGCTAATCTCTGTGAAACGCGAAGTTTATTCGAGTGTTGAGATAAGAAATTTGCTTACTTGCGAGAACAGCTGATGACTGTCAAATATCCAAAAGCAAATGTCAGATTAACTCTTCTTGCTTTTTACAGCATCTATGGAATAATTTGCAATAATTTCTGTAAATTTTTTATAAAAATTGTAAAAATATTTTAAAATTTAATAACATAAATGTAAAATCAAATTATTTAGTATTGGAAAATTTGAAGTGTATTTAGATTCCTAACAAATTTTGGATAAAATTTCTAAGTTAAAAAACAGGCGGTGTATGAATGCACAACAACCGGGTGGTCGGCAAAAATAACCCAAAGAACAAACACACAAGGACAAAAAGAAGAATGCACATGCAATAAATTAAAAGGAAGATTATATGAGTAAAACTTTAACAAAAATTTAGTCACTAACTATTGCAAAATATATATAAAAAATAAATTATATAAGGATTTTTAGAGCCACATCCCCGGCAGACCTCCCACATTGTTGCTTTTGTTGGTATAAAACTGTCTTCATCACCACAATGGATGTCTATGATGTTAGTGATGATTTGATTAAAAAACTCTATGATTGGAAGCTAATACGCATAGTGTCGGGCAAATTCAATGAACTGAAAGAAAATCACTCTAAAGTAAATTTTGTCGAGCATGCATTGATCGATTTCAAATACATCGAGAAAATTCTATTGAATGTTAAACTGCGTGAGGAGAAATGCAATAAACGTAGTTCTGAATATCGTATGCTGGGCAATGAACAATTTTCATTGAAAAACAAAAAATATTTTCAGGTGAGTTAGTAGACTATTATTATTTTTTTTTATATATAATAATTTTTTTTAGGCTCTGGAATTGTATAATAAAAGTATTTGTTTTTCTGAACCTGGTTCGGAGAACATCTCCATTGGCTATGCAAATCGTTCGGCTGTACTATTCGAATGGAAACGTTTTAATGAATGCTTACTCAATATAGAATTGGCGCGCAAAGCAAATTATCCCAGTAGGTTAATGCATAAATTGGACAAACGTGAAAAAGATTGTCAAAAACTATTGGCGAGTCAACCACCCGATATTCAGTCCTATGAATTTGAAATGGAATTCAAACCGCATCCGCAAGTACCAAACATAGCCGAATGTTTGGAGTTGCGTGAGACACCGGAGGAAGGTCGTTTCGTGTGTACTAATCGTGATTTGGTTGTGGGCGATTTAATTGCCACCGAAGAGCCTTTTTGTTCTACTTTACTGCCACCTATGCGTTTTATACGTTGTGCCACCTGTAAGGAAGAGAACTATCTAACACTAATACCCTGCGAAAGTTGTTGTTCTGTTATGTTTTGCTCTGAGGAATGTCGCGAGAAGGCCGTCAACACTTTCCATAAATACGAATGTCCTGTCATTGATTTACTGCACTCATTGTTTAACAAAATCCATTGTATTGCTTTGCGTGTCTGCTTGACAGCTTTGGAGCTATTTCCCACCATCGAAGAACTTATGGCATTTTGTGATGAGCCTGAAAATCAAAATCGTTCTTCATTTGATTTGGATTATACCAATTTCACAACTCGAGAACATTATAAGGCTATACATGGCTTGGTTACCAATCAACATTTACGTACGGTCTCCGATTTATTTCAGCGCTCTGTTGTGTGTGCTGTTCTAAAGCATTTCATGATCAATTACACCCCCTTGAAAGACTATTTGGGTGGTGAAGAAGGTCAAAATTTCTTTACCGAATTACTGTTCAGGCATTTACAAACATCACCTTCCAATATGCATGGCATTGATTTGGTGGAACAGGTTAATGAGACTAAGGATGATACTACGCATTCTTCCGGAGCATTTGCTTTTCTATCGTTGTTAAATCATTCGTGTGCTCCCAATATTCTGCGTATCTATAAGGGATGTAAGGGTTACTTGTTTGTCTTTCGTCCAATACCTGCTGGTGGCGTGCTTTATGATAATTATGGGTAGATTTTTATGGCAAGAAAATCAGAAAATGTTCTTTTTTTTACTAATTAATTCAACTTGTTTCAGATCACATTTTGCAGTACTTCCTAAAGCGAAACGCATTGAAACTCTGTCAATGCAATATCTATTCACCTGCAAATGTGAGGCCTGCCAAAATGATTATCCCAAATTTGGTACACTTATGCCTAAACTATTTGTGCCCTATATAAACGATGAACACCATATGAAGAGTCTGATTGCATATGATTTTGATTTTGCTTTGAAAAACTATCGAAAATATTGTGAATTCCTTACCAAACATGGTGATTCATATCCCTGCGATCAAATTAGTTCAGCCGAAGAAAGTCTGAAGATGGCCTTACATATCTTAGTCGATGCAGTGCCACTTAAAGCAAAAATGAATCAAAGTCCACAATTTTTAGATAAAACAAAATCTGATGACATTAAGCAGGAAACAGAAAATGAGGATAACTTAAATACGGATATGCAGCAACAACAACAGCAACAGGAAGTTAAAACTGAAGTTACAACAAACTGAAACGTACATACATATATATGCCATATTAAGAAATCAACTAAACACAAACAATGGTTTGACTTTATCAGAACTTCAGATTAGTTATTTTTGATAGATATTTGGGTTCTTGCAAAACCCTCGTTTTAATTAGAAATGTTTATTTTGTGAATACAAAAAAAAAAAAAAAGATTAAATGTCAACGCGTTTTTTACAAGAAATATATATATATATATATATCAATCATGCTAAACATACACCATACAGACCCAGACCAGTTAAGATTTTCATACGTAAGTTTGAGAACATTTTTATAATTTTTTTTTTAATAATGTATTAAGAACTGTATTAATTTTTGGTTTGGAAATCTCAATTAGTTTTTATCATTACTGAAATTATCATTTTCAATTATTGAAGCTTAAAATTTTGCATGTCTTTCCATTTTTGACTATTTTTAATTTAAAATTTTCCCCTCCTAACTTTGCTCGTTATTATGTTTTATAACAATGAAAGGGTATATAGCTTCGAATATCATGTTATTTGTATACAATTTCTTTATTTTATTTTATTATTTGCCTTTTTTCTGCGTAACAAACAATTTTGTTAATTGTAAAATAGAAGAAAACAAATTGAGAAAATTGTTAAAAAAGAAAATCTTATATCGAAACGAATAAAACAAGAAACGTAAATATTTTAATAGATTAAAAAAATACAAACTTTGAAACAAATTCTATTTATTGGCATCTCATATTGATTAAAGACTCGCTTTAACATTAATTTTTTGCAAATATTAGATCGTTTACTGTTGGTTCTGAACTGAACGAATTGGTTTGGTAAGTTGTTAATATTGATCTATTTAGTCTGAAGAAACAAAATGGAGCATGCGAGAAACAGTTCGTACAGAATATATTATTTGTTAAGGTACATTTTAGATACTCAATCAGTCAATACCAAAAAAATTGAATCATCTATAATATTAATGGGCAAGGCGATTTCTTGTGACCGATTTTAAACCTTCAATTACCAACCGATTTTGACAAAAAAAAATACCCCATTTTAAAGGTATTTCTTTTTTAGCTGTCTACCATATTTACAGATTTGTACCTGGAACATTTTTTTTTTTTGAGTAAAATGCATTTGAAGTTTCTGCTAACACATACAAAAAAAATACATATTTAAGCTTCAAATAAACAACTATAATTTGTGTTAAATTGTGAATTGGTTAAAATTTATTAGCATACCTTTATTATTAATTAACAAAACCAGTCATATATCTTCTGTGTGTTCAATTGAACGAAAAGAATAAATTTTCCTAGAATTTGCACTCGAATTTCGAGGGCTGGGCTCTGCTAATAAAATTAAAAACTCCTTTACTAACTTAAAAATGTGTATCTTTTATTTCTTTAAGAAGGAAAAAATATTAACATAAAGTAGCTTAACTTCGTAAAAATAACAAAACTTAAAAGTATTAATTTCTATACTGTTACCAAAACAATGGAAACCTTTACTATACAATAATTGAAAACTTTCCCTCTATTTATACCCTATACCACTATGTGGTTTGGGTATAATGACTTTGTGCTGCTGTTTGTAACAACAAAAAATATTTGACCTAGACCCATCTTTAATTATACCGATCGAATCAGAATCACTTTTTGAGTTGATTTAACAATGTCCGTGCGTCCGTCCGTCCGTCTGTGTGTCCATGTAAAGCTTGTAATCAAACTGCAGGTCGCAAATTGATGAAATTTGGTACGTGAGCTTTCATCGGCCATGGGATGAACGCTATTGAAATTGGTGAGAATCGGTCCATGTTCAGACCTAGCCCCCATACAAATTACCCCTATGAAATCGACATAAATTGCCATAAGATCCAAATTGTCATATAGATCTTACTCAAATTGGGTTTGTATGCGTTCATTACATACACTAATGAGTAGGCCAAAAATGATCCCTTTGGCCCCATATAGAGCTGCTTCCCGATCTTCACTTAAATCTATTAAAAAACAAAAATATTGCACTAATTCTTCTCAAATTTTGTTTGTATATATATATTTGCAAAATACAAAAGACTTTACCAAACATGATCAGGATCGGTCCATTTTTAGACCTAGTACCCGTATAGATATAGAATCCGATATGAACTTTTTCATATCTGCAGCCAAAAAAATTAATAAAAATCCCACTCAAATTTGGTTTTTGCTTATTTTCTATGTCCAGTTAGTTGGGCCT
The DNA here is from genome assembly GCA_963682025.1 of Cordilura impudica. Lineage (NCBI taxonomy): Eukaryota > Metazoa > Arthropoda > Insecta > Diptera > Scathophagidae > Cordilura > Cordilura impudica. Next base: position 166,982,264 of record OY821521.1, on the reverse strand, counting down.
AAGAGATAGGGTTTCTAAACGCATGGTATAGGGTATCGTATAGTCGGTCTAGACCGACTATAATTTTCTTACTTGTTTTGTGTTTCAATATTTTGTTGAATATCCGTTATTTTTTTTAGTACAGCTTCACAATATCGAGGCATGGAGTCAAGTTGTTGATATACATTGAAATTTTTGCCACTCTATATTAACTGTTTCTGTGAGATCTGTTTTGTTTGTGTAATTTCGTGTTCGTATTTTCGATCTACAATTTCCCATAGACTTTCTATGGGATTGAGATCTGGTGATTGGGCTAGCCGTTCGAAAACACTAACTGTAGAACTTTGGAAATGTGTTTTGAGTCATTGTCATATTGGAACTTCTCGAGCAGGGGCAAATTTTCCTCAACATCGAGGCATGGAGTCAAGTTGATGATAACCATTGAAAGTTTTTGCCACTCTGTATTAACTGCTTCTGTGAGATCTGTTTAGTTTGTGTAATTTCGTGTCCGTATTTTCGATCTACAATTTCCCATAGATTTTCTATGGGATTGAGATCTGGGGATTGGGCTAGCCATTCGAAAACACTAACTGTACAACTTTAAAGGTGTGTTTTGGGTCATTGTCGTGTTGGAATTTCCCGACCAGGGGCATATTTTCCTCCACGTGTGGATATATAACGTTACTAGAATTTTTCCTGTATCCATTTCCAGTTAGAGTAGCTTTTACTACATGAATCCAACCCAATCCTTCATCCGAAAAACAACCCCATACCATAATATTGCCACTGCCAAACTTAACAAATTTATTTGAATATTTTGGATTTCGTCTTTTTGCCTTTGGTCGTCGTACAAACGTTCTTTCATCATGGCCTCTTAAATTAAACTTGTACGCGCCTGAAAGGAGAACATATTCCAACTCCGTGTTGACCAGTTCATGTGTTCTTTACATATATATATACCCTATACCACTATGTGGTTTGGGTATAATGACTTTGTGCTGCTGTTTGTAACAACCAAAAATATTCGTCCTAGACCCATCTTTAATTATACCGATCGACTCAGAATCAATTTTTGAGTCGAAATAGCAATGTCCGTCCGTCCGTCCGTCCGTCTGTGTGTCCATGTAAAGCTTGTAATCAAACTACAGGTCGCAAATATGAATATATTTTGATGAAGTTTGGTATATAAACTTCCATCAGCCATGGGATGAACGCTGTTGAAATAGGTGAGAATCGGTCCATGTTCAGACCTAGCCCCCATACAAATGACCCCTATGAAATCGATATAAATTGCCATAAGTTCCAAATTATCATATAGATCTCAGTCAAATTAGGTTTGTATGTGTTTATTACATCCATTAATCAGTAGTTCAAAAATACTCCCTATAGGAAAATTCTTAGTCATAGGCCCCATATAGAGCTGCTTCCGGATCTTCACTTAAATCTATTAAAAAACACAAATATTTCACAGATTTTTCTCAAATTTGGTTTGTATATATTTTTTCAAAGTATAAGTGACTTTACCAAATATGGTCAGGATCGGTCCATTTTTCGACCTAGTCCCCATATAAATATAGTATCCGATATGAACTTTTTCGTATCTGCAGCGAAAAAAATTAATAAAAATGCCACTCAAATTTGGTTTATGCTTATTTGCTATATCCAATTAGTTGGACCGAAGAGATAGGGTCTCTTAACCATGGTATAGGGTATCGTATAGTCGGGCTAGACCGACTATAATTTGCTTACTTGTTTTAGTTTTAGATTATTAATGACCTATTTAGCTAGCATTTTGGGATATTTTTAAATTATGTTTTATTTGGATATTATTTAAGTTATCATATTTTGACTCGTTTTACGGGGCCTGCCACCTAATGTTTTTTTGTTTTGTGATAATTTTTTAAATTATGGATTTATACAAAAATATAATTGTGTTTAAAACAACAGTTGAAAGAAAACATCATATTCTTTCACACCATCTACTATTTTTATTGTTTTAATTTAAAAAATAGTTTTTTTTCGTTTATCTATTTATACCCATTACCACTTTGTGCTGATGTTTGTAACTACTGATCGACTCAGAATCATTTTATGAGTCGATTTAGCTATGTCCGTCCGTCTGTATGTCCATATTTTGATGAAATATCGTATATAAGCTTGAAATAGCATGAAATTGGTGAAAATCGCTGCGTGTTCAGACCTAGTCCCCATACAAATGACCACTATGAAATCGAATTAAATTGCCATAAAATCCAAATTATCACATAGATCTTGGTCAAATTGGATTTGTGTGTGTTTATTACATCCATTAATCAGTAGTCCAAGAATAAGCCCTATAGGACAATTTTTAGACATGGCCGTCATATAAAGCTGCTTCCCGATCTTCACTTAAATCTATCAAAAATATTACGCAGATTTTTCTCAAATTTGATTTTTATAAATTTTTGCAAAAAATTATAAATAAACTTACCAAATATGGTCAGGATTGGTCCATTTAAATATAGCATCCGATATGAACTTTTTCATATTCAGAGGCAAAACCTTAATAACAATGCACCTCAAATTCGGTTTATGCTTATTTTCTATATGCAATTAGTTGGACCCAAGAAATAGGATGGTATAGGTTACCGTAAAGTCGATCTAGACCGACTATAATTTTCTTGCTTTTTTTTTTGTTACAAATTTGTTATCTTTCGATAGAGAATATACCAAAGAGTGAGAAATTTTAGGACTTACCGCGAGAAAATTCTGGCTTCAGAATTTTATAGAAGTTGCCAATGTACATATGTATGTATATTCACCTACTGTACGTGTTTATAAGGAGTGCGTGCGAAAAAAAACTCATATGTATGTACATATTTTTAATTCCTAAAAATTTGTCAGATAAAAATATAATTTTAAACATTTATTTTCAATCATAATTTTTTTCAAAATGGATAACGAAAGAAATTTTGGGACATACGTCAGTGACGTGGTGGCAAATTTTACCCCTTTTAATTTTACTAAAAACTATTAATATAAACATTTTTTCGTAATTATTTGTTTTTTTTAGAAATAAGCTTCTAAATTTTAAATTTAGAAATAAATTAAAATTTTTTTTATTAATTTTCAAGAAAATAGGCACTTTATTTTACAAACCTTTTTTTTTTTTTGTACAAGAAAAACAGTACGAGAGCGTAAAATTTACCGCCTCCACAGTTAAAGGTTAACATTAAAAAAAATCAAAAAATCATTTTCTTCACCATGTTGCAAAAACCATTAAAAAGTATCATCCATACTTGAGCATTATTCAGAAGACTGGATCAAAATGAAAAATTGCACATTGTATGTATAAATATGAAACATTGGTAAGGCAAAAAAAATTGTGGGATACTTAGGAGAACGCCGAATACCTCCGGCAGGAAATCAGCTCGAATGGCAAACTAATCTGAGTCTTATGTGCGCAACGCCAAAGCTTATGCTGGACTGATATCTTATAAAGTTCCAGATCTTAATGGAAGGTATCCATGGTGGAACCCTAAGATAGCTTTGATACTATGATATGTTATAGAGGATGGAATATTAAGGGACTCGCAGTCTTTTATAGCTGCCCAATCTCATATTAAGTGCGAGGGGAGTTAGGAAAGGATGTACCCTGTGAGATGGTGGTACACTTTGAGAATTTAAGATATTAAAATTTTTATATGTGTACAGTGACTGTCATAAATATTCCGTTTTTTTTAATAATTTCCTTTTAAACAAAATTTTTACAATAGTTATTGAAATAAAAGTTGTACCTTTTTTTAACAAATACATATGCCATATATTTAAGGATCAAAATAAAGTCATTTCATTTCATTTTATTTCCTTTTAGAAAAATAACATCTTTCCTTAGCAAGTTTTAACCAGTAATTCCTATTCTTTAAATTAACGAAAGGTTTTTATAGTATGTCGTATTGTTTATTCTGATACAGTCTCCCATTTCTGCCCTTATCTCTGTGGCCATTTTAGGAGGTCTTAAGCGAGGATTAGCTTTTATTTTTCTTACAATAAAGCGTTCTTCCATCTCGGTTAACGTTTTCGGCTGGCCAATCTGCTTCTTAAATTCAATTCTTTACTCGTTTTTATTTAATTTTGCAGCAACATTTTCACATGTTTACCCTTTTTCATAACTTAATACTAAATATTACGACAAACACACTGAATTTTTTAATTTTTTTATGCCCGATTTACCCCATTTACAATATCAACCTACTCGAAATAATGACAAACAATATTATTGTAACTTTACCAAGGTAAATGGTTTATTTTGCGAATGAGCGTGATTACAACAGACAGAGGGATATCGCTATATCAAGTATATATATACTTTATGGGGTTGCAAGTGCATTTTTCGATACGTTTAATAAATAATAAATATGGGACTTACAATTTGAGTAAAAATGGAGGTGGGTTTGCATTTTACATTTTTTAACGTAAACATAAAACACCGAACATTAATAAAGCGTGTTGTTACTTAGAGCAACAGTTTTAATTTTTTAAATTATTTCCTTTCATCAGAGGAAAATAAAACAAGTAAGAAAATTATAGTCGGTCTAGACCGCCTATATGATACCCTATACCATGCGTTTAGAAACCCTATCTCTTAGGCCCAACTAACTGGACATAGAAAATAAGCAAAAACCAAATTTGAGTGGGATTTTTATTAATTTTTTTGGCTGCAGATATGAAAAAGTTCATATCGGATGCTATATCCATATGGGGACTAGGTCCAAAAATGGACCGATCCTGATCATATTTGGTAAAGTCTCTTGTGTTTTGCAAAAATATATACAAACAAAATTTGAGAAGAATCAGTGCAATATTTTTGTTTTTTAATAGATTTAAATGAAGATCGGGAAGCAGCTCTATCTATATGGGGCCAAAGGGATCATTTTTGGACTACTCATGGATGGATGTAATGAACGCATACAAACCCAATTTGAGTAAGATCTATATGACAATTTGGATCTTATGGCAATTTATGTCGATTTCATAGGGGTAATTTGTATGGGGGCTAGGTCTGAACATGGACCGATTCTCACCAATTTCAATAGCGTTCATCACATGGCCGATAAAAGCTTATATACCAAATTTCGTCAAAATATATTCATATTTGCGACCTGCAGTTTGATTACAAGCTTTACATGGACACACAGACGGACGGACGGACGGACGGACGGACATTGTTAAATCAACTCAGAAAGTGATTCTGATTCGATCGGTATAATTAAAGATGGGTCTAGGTCAAATATTTTTGGTTGTTACAAACAGCAGCACAAAGTCATTATACCCAAACCACATAGTGGTATAGGGTATAAATAGGCCAGTATAAACTAGGTGCAGTCATCCTTGATACTACTGCAAATTTGCTGAATTAAAAAAAAAAATTATTAATGGTAGTAGTCAGTCAGTAGTAGTAGTAGTCACTGTAGCGAAGATCAATGAACTAAAATAAAAACAAGTAAGAAAATTATAGTCGGTCTAGACCGACTATACGATACCCTATACCATGCGTTTAGAGACCCTATCTCTTAGGCCCAACTAACTGGACATAGAAAATAAGCAAAAATCAAATTTGAGTGGGATACATTCATATTTGCGACCTGCAGTTTGATTACAAGCTTTACATGGACACACAGACGGACGGACGGACGGACGGACATGCATCAACTCAGAAAGTGATTCTGATTCGATCGGTATAATTAAAGATGGGTCTAGGTCAAATATTTTTGGTTGTTACAAACAGCAGCACAAAGTCATTATACCCAAACCACATAGTGGTATAGGGTATAAAAATCATTTGAGTCCGATCACAGGGGAGATGTGTAAACATCTAGTAATTAAAGATTTTTTTATGGCACTTTTTTAAAATCAAACAGAAAGTGTCATCTCTGTATCACTTTTTATTTTTATATTTTATTTTCTATTTTTCAATTTTCATTTTTAATTTTTTATTTTTCATTTTTATTTTTCAGTTTTTATTTTTCCTTTTTTTTGTTTTTCATTTTTAATTTTTATTTTTTATTTTTCATTTTTATTTTTTATTTTTCATTTTTATTTTATATTTTCTATTTTTCAATTTTCATTTTTTATTTTTAATTTTTTATTTTTCATTTTTTATTTTTCAGTTTTTATTTTTCCTTTTTTTTTGTTTTTCATTTTTAATTTTTATTTTTCATTTTTTATTTTTCATTTTTATTTTTCATTTTTAATTTTTTATTTTTCATTTTTAATTTTTTATTTTTCATTTTCAAGCAGGTTATTACATACATAATTTTTTCACCAATGCAATCATAAGTCACACCGATTTTGTCTTACGTCTCACATGTTACGCTGTTTTTGGGATTGTATCATGAAATAGAAATTTACCACCCTACGCGTACAGATGTTTACACATCAAAAAACTAGTGATAATCATATAGCATATGGTTTGGTCCCAGAGTTGCCACTCAACCGCAAAAGAGGGTCGGGAAAACTCACTTAATACTTAAACTAACGGGAATATCGATATCGAATAAGCTATGAAAATTCACTAACAAGATTAATATACATATGTAAATTAGAAAGCAATCCTTATATTAGTCCCCATACGTATTCACACTTATTGTAATGCTGGCGAACCCCTATATCCACTTTAAAGTTTGAGGTACTCATGATACTCATACTTAACAATATTTATGGCGTTGTTGATTTAGGCGATGCAAAGTATGATATGTATGATTCGAATATGATGTTCATATTAAAATAAAATACTCAATGTGAGGTTGTGCGTTTGCTCTGTTGTTTTACTATTGTAAATATACGCGTACATGGATGAGTTGAATCAATTGTAAGTATTATAAGTATTTTCCTAAAATTACTAATCACACTGATGTGATATATGAATCTAACAGATTTGGGATGGAATGAGTATGTTGACGAAGTCGGATTCATATTTATTGTTACTTATAAATCAACGTTATTGTGAGTATGAGTTCATCAGAGTAGTTGATTTACAATGTTCTCTACTCACTTATACTTGAAATTTCATGAGTAGCGAAAAACGATTCTTTGCTTGATTTATAATTATTACAATTTATGTACATATGTGTGTACAAATTTTTTCACACGCACTCCGTATTCAGACATTCTTGAATATATTATGGAAAAATTTCCTTTTTATAATTAACAAATTTATTTAATATGTATTTATTTTTGAATTTCTTTAAGTTTTTTGCATTTTAATCAATCCTTATTAATAATAGAACCACTGATTCCTTGAGCAGGCACAAATTTATGGGATATTTGTAACAGGTAAACTAGATGATGAAGTTTCTGTTTGTCTATTGTAAACGGGGTTTAGGCGCACAAATCCAGATTGTTCCGACGATGAGCAGGTTGAAGTTTTATTATGTATGCCATTAACATCTAAATCATCGAATAATATATTGCATTGCTGAAGATTTTGTTCAAATTGTTTTTGAAAGTCCACTACATTAATGGGTTTAAGATCGTCTGAAGACGAAGATGTTTGTGGAAAATTCAACATTTCCGCCAATTGATCAACACATTTGGCCGATGCTGGCAATGAGCTTTCCACAAAATGCTGCCTTTTAGGTTCTTCAATTTCACTACTTTTAATATAAATATTATCACCTACACACTCCTTAAAGTCATTAAAATACAACTGATCCACCTCAGCAAAAAAATGGCCATCTAATGCCTGAAATCCTAGACGTATTAACAGAGATATTTTAGTGCTAAAGCATTCCAGCCAAGCTTTATTCGTTCTATATACCGACAGCTGTTGTTCATCTGTACAAGAATTCCAAAAATCTAATAGCGTGTTTTTGGTAAAATCAATTAACATGGCTCGCTTTTCGTCGGGATATAAATTGGCAATCGCTTGCAAATGTCTAAAGGTAATATCCATTAAATGATATTGTTGTTTCGTTTGAAATAGTTGCCATTTATAAATCATAGTCATTAAATTCCATAATTTATCCATAGATACATCGTCCAGACGCATTAACGAACAGGTGGCTATATCCTTAAGCATAAACTTGCAATGTTCTTCGGTAAGTAATTGAGCATTTGGTTGAGTTGAGCCGACTATGAGGGAGTCAATAAATTTTGGTTCCAATAATACTGCTGTTACATCGTGGATGACTAGAAAAAAAATAGTAAGTAAAAAGACATAAAAAGGAAAATATCGAAAAGGAAATAAGTTATACAATTAACGTCAAACATGTATTTAAAGTTTTCCTTTAAATTCAATGTATATGAGTAAAATTTGTAACTTTTATAAAGTCTCCCTCGTTCATCATTATGCCATATATGTTTCAATGTCAAACAAATACCAAAGAAGAAAAAAAAAAACAACCAAAACACCAAGCAATTAATTATCAACTACTTCACCAGGCAACTAAAATCCTTCTATTTACCTTGTATCGACTTATCCATAGCAATTTGTTGCGCTTTCAATCGCTGGTCAATTACAAACAACATTTCGCAACCTAAATTAACCATAATGAAAACATTTGCACGAGGATTAAACTTTTGGGTAAAAGTAGACATTATGAAGAGAATTAAAAAGATTTTCTTTCACGTAAGCTAAGGAAACACGTCCGTTATACTCGAAATTCCAACGAAAACTATTTTGTCTAGCTTGCTACTGTTTTTTTTTTACTACTTAATAAACAACTAGTATACTACTAACTTGACTAAGGATATATTTAATATAACTTTAGCTAAGTATTATACAACATGCTAACATGTCTAGTGACAAAGACAATAATTTGGACTTCATGTTATTTGTAAATAGCGTTAGCTGAAGTGAAGAACGACCTAACATTATTAGTTTTTTAGAGAAGAAGAAAAAGATGTTAAGTCGTTTTGATTTTCCTTAATAAAATCTTATTATTGCTCATATGAGTCCTTAGATGTGTGGCGACATGTTATATCATGAAAAACATCATAACACCGTGCGACAATTTTACATCTTTTCTCAATTTTAAAGGACTTCGAAGATTTAAGGATATTAGCATAACCCAGCACTCGAAATTCGAGTGCAAATTCTAGGAAATTTTATTATATCTTAAGATTTTTTTTCAATATTTTTTAATCTATATACATATATAATAAATTTAAGATAAATAATTTCATAAGAGCATAAAGGTATGCCAATCAATTTTAGGCAATTCACAATTCTATTATAATGAAATTCGATGAGGCTCTTATAAAATTATTTATTATTTATATTTTATTTTTTTTATTTATTTATTTATTTATTTATTTTATTTTATTTATTTAATAATTAAATAATAAAAAATTATTACAAAATTATATTAATTTAAGCACTAGCGGCTAAGGCCATCAGTTCATATTTTATTTAATTTAATGTATTTTTACACATATTATATATATATTTTAAAATTCTGCACTTCTCCTCCATATGAACTATAACCAGTTTTCACGTTCCTCCGTGTCCGCTTTATGCTTAAAAAGGGATGAAATTATTTTCCTTCACGTATTAACATCTATACTAGCAGATTCCAGCGCTCGAAATTCGGGTGCAAATTCTAGGAAATTTTATTTTTTCATTTATAAAGACCCTAAAGGTATGCTTCACAATTCAATAATTCAACTCATTTTAAATGAAGAAAACAAACTCAACACATTAACACAAACACACTAACAAATTTAATAAACACAAGCATAGTATTGTATAATTTTATGTAGCAACTTTAAACAATCATAACTCCAAAAAAAATTTCCAGACGATGAAAATCTGTAAATCTGGTTAATAGCTGAAAAGAAATACCTTTCAAATGATAAATTTTTTTGTCAAAATCGTTATAAAACTGTGAAACTTACATCGGTCACAAAAAATTGCCTTGTCTATTAATATTATAGATATATAAAATTAATTTTCTGTTTGTTTGTTTGTTTGTATGTTTGACCGCTATACAAATTTTTATGTTTCAACGGATTTCTCTGAAATTTGGTACACACGATCTCTGTACTCCAGGAAAGTACAGCCACGCATTTTTTTGCACCCGCTTTTTTAATTTTTTACGGGTTTTGCTCGAATTTATTGCACATTATTCTCATATCCCAGACAAGGTTGTCATATATTTTTATCGGCCACGCCCACCTTTTTTATTTTTATATTTAATATTTTAATTTTTCAATGGACTTCCCTAAAACTTTGTGTATAAATCTCCTTACTCAATACTCTTGAGTTTACACCATTATGAAATAAATATTGTAAATCAACCTATTACAAATATTCACGCCTTTTTTACTATATCAGTGTAACACCCCAAAATTATTGCAGATTTATTTAATGGGTGAACAAATAGAGGTTGACTACCGCTGTAGTATTACTCCGATGAGGTTACATAATACAAATATTTCCATCTCGCCTTTTTAACTACATGGGAAAACTAAATATTACATATATTTCCATCTCGCCTTTTTGCTACATTAGAAAGCAATCTATTACAAATATTTCCATTTCGTCTTTTTCAGTATATAAATGAGTTGTAGAGGTGGAAAAAGAACTATTTGCAATTGTGACTTGCACATGAAAGCATACAGCGCCTACATCCAGGAAACATTTTTGATAAATTCAGTTATTTTAATTGAACCATGCCTCCTAAAAATTATTGTAGTTATATAGGCCGTACTACCTCAAACGCAAAAAGGCTTAGGTTAAACAGAACTCTAGAGACCCCCCGATCAGACCCAAATTCATATCGAGTCTCAACGAGTTAGATAATCTGAGTTGAGAAATGCTGAAACATCTGAGCAAACCCAACAACGTCTTGAAGCCCAAAGATCACGATAAGCTTTGTTAAGAAAAGCGGAAATGCCTGAATCTACTCAAGTGCGTCTTGAAATCCAGCGGCTAAGACAAGCTAAGTCGAGGGAATGTGAAACTCCTGAAATGACTCAACAACGTCTTGAGGCCCAACGAATAAGACAAGTTGACTCCTGGGAATGTGTAACTCCTGAACCGACTCTAATATCCCTACCAGAAAACTTTTGTAACTTGGCTCCTCCATTGCAAAAGATGGTACAAAAAGTTTTTCCTAACATAACGTACATAAGAGGGCAATCTCTTACGGTAGCAGGTACACACAGAAAACAGATTCATTGCGGCTACCGAATTTATTGCCAACCGAATTGCGATAATGCTAATAACCGCATTTCGGGTTAACTATGATTACAATTTTATTCTCTTAACAGTAAATATTTTTTCATAATAGAAAATTTGCATATGCTATTAAATTTCTGTTGACACAATCGAAAATATAGTTATTCCACTTTAGAACAATTCGGTTGGCGAATATTTTTTCTGTGTGTATCAACTTAGAGTCTCCGTTTTTCTCATAGACAGTTATTTGTCGCCTGCTCAAGAGTTGGGAGCCAGCACAATCTTTTCGTATATGCAAAAGAAGGAAAAACCAGAAATGTTGTATATCCCAAAGCTCTAGAATAACTAAAATTTGTAACTTCTAAACATCATGCACTATCCATGCATAAACATAGATAGTTGTAATGGTAAGCAGGCGCTGAGTACTAAGACCCCAACGAACAAACTCCCCCAAAAAAAATAATATATTCCCCAAAAATTGGTGAATGTTGCACGGTAAAAAGAGGGAACGCACGATTGCATTACAAGCGTTTTACGTTTTCTTATCCATCAAAATGCTAAAATATCGGAATGATCTGAAAAATATATTTTGGCGATTAAAATAAGTTGACGACAACTGCGTGGCAGCACGGGTGTGGCTGCCAAACGCGCGGACGCGACGTGCTCGCGGAACACAGCTCAGTGAAAAGCCTGATAAATTTAATCTACGTATGTGCAATAATTACCTGTTGATCCAAATAGGCCACACATATACTATAAGCAGTTGCTTAAAGCAACCTTGCGGTACAATTTTAAAGTTCGCAACTATTTTCCATTTTTTAAACTTCTATAAATTTGACGTCACTGCTCAATGATGACCACTTATTGAATGAGGTAATTCAATTTTTAAAAGTTCTGATTCCTTTAATTTGCAAACGATTCTGATATATTTGATGTTTACAAAATAAATAAACTTCAAAAAAAAAACTAATCCGGTTTGGCAGCTTATTTTTGAAGCATTTTTGCTGTAGCGTCTTATAAAAAAATGCAACTTCTAAATTAAAAAATGGAAAAATTTTAAATTGAAATCAAAAATGAAGTTACTCCCAAAAACATAAAAATTGGGGATTTTTTTCATCATGAAAAATTTTTTTTTTTTCATCATGAAAAAATTCCCCAATCCCATACAAACTTTTGCGGAGAATTTTCTTTTTTGGGGGGAATTTGTTCATTGGGAAGTAAGTACTCAGCGCCTGGTAAGCATAGTAAACCATTTTTCAATTCAGGGGCCTTTGGATCCCGGGCATGACCGGGTAAAAACAGCTAGTTTATAGATATAAATTTCTAAAAATTTATTTAAGTATTTCTAGCCATCATTTTATGTAAATATGGATATCAAATGAATGTGGTCAATCTCTAGAAATTCCAACAATTTTTTTTTATTTTTCAGGTCCAAAATTCCTTGGAAATTGAAATTCTGTTTATTGCGGGCCATTAAAAACACAATTTATAGTAGTTCACTTAGTTTAACATAATAATCATTTTAACAATTGACCCTACCGATGTCAAACTTCGCTTTGCTAATCTTAGGCAAAATCTTTTTCAAGTGCATCATAGCTGCACTGGCAACGTCGAGTGCACGAACAACATTTCTTATAAGTTCCAATTAAATATGGAATGGTGGAAGTGATATTTTCGATGACGACACGACTGAAATACTCGCAATACTATCCTGCCAAAGCTGATGACTGATTTGTGGATGCGATTCCAGGTGGGTGTAAAGAAGATCTCTACGCAAAGACACAAAAACATTGGTGTTTTGCGAACCCCTTTTTCAGACCCTTGAGAAAATGAGGTCAAAGATTACAAAAACTTTTATGCTGGTTATTTTTTTTTTTTTTTAAATTTACACTAATTTTTTTCCAAAATCTGACGATATGTAAAAATTAAATTATTTACAAAATCAATTTTTTTATAGCCTCCACAGCAATGTGCATTACGTTTGTAACGCAACGAAATAAATTCCGGAAACCCCAAAACCATATATTTTCTTGATCCTTATAACAAGGGAAGTTGATTTAGCGATGACCGTTTATCCGTCTGTTTGTGGAAATCCCGATGACGCTCTCAATATCTAAGCTAGACCGTTCATTTCGTATAAAATCGTTTGTTAACGTCCTTAAATTAACATATAACTAGCTAATTCAGATAAAAATATAGTAAAATCACCCTTAGTATTTTATTTTGGAAAATAACAAAATAATTTCGATTGAAAAAACGAATACGGTGATTTGGACCTTGATTTGAAATTTATTAGAAGCCTAAAAAAAAGTCTGAATGGATTTACATTTTAAAGTATTTTTTTAAATCTTTTTCGTCCCGATAAATCAAAGTAAAACAAGCAAAAAAATTACAGTCGATCTAGACCAACTATATGATACTCTATACCATGCTTTTTGAGAATTCTTAGGTCCAACTAATTAGATATAGAAAGTAAGCATAAACCAAATTTGAGTGGCATTGTTATTAATTATTTTTGCCTTCGGATATGAAAAAGTTCACATCGAATGCTATATTGATATGGAGACTAGGTCGAAAAATGGACCAATCCTAACCATATTTGATAAAGTCAGTTATTTTTCACAAAAACATATAAAAACCAAATTTGAGAAAAATCTGTGCAATATTTTTGTTTCTTGTTAGATTTAAGTAAAGATCGGGAATCAGCTTCATATGGGGGCTATGTCCTATAGGGACAATTGGATGTAATAAATAAATGGATGTAATAAATATACACAAACCCAATTTGGCCGAGTTCTATATGATAATTTGGCTATTATAGCAGCAATGTCAGTCGATCTCATAGGGGTCATTTGTATGGGGACTAGGTCTAAACATGAACCTATTTTCAGCAATTACACTAAATTTCATCAAAATATATTCATATTTGCGACCTGTAGTTTGATTACAAGGTTCACATGGACACACAGACAGACGGACGGATAGACATAGCTAAATTGATTCAGAAGGTAAGTCTGAGTCGATCGGTATAATAAAAGATGGGTCTAGGTCAATTATTTTTGGTACTTACAAACATCAGCACAAAGTCATTATACCCTGATTAATTTATATCCCTAAAATTTTAGAGTTCTTAAATAAGGAGAAAAGATAAAAAAATGGAACAACAGTTTTTCTATATACGATCTCTAGTTACTTGTGAAACTAGGTCTTGTTCAAGTCCAACAAGTACTGTTCAGTTTTATCTCACCTTGATTGCTGTATTGTACAACAATTTCTTTCTCTATAATATTAATAGGCCAGGCGATTTCTTGTGACTGATGTTTTGTTCTACCGTTTCATCCTGATTTTTACAAAACGTATATTATTTGAAAAGTATTTCTTTTTAGCTGATTTGCAGATTTTTCATTTTCTTCCTTTATTTTGAGTAAATTGCATTTAAAGTTTCTACTAATACATATATAAAATTATACAATGATATGTGTGTGTTTATTAAATTTGTTAATGTGTTTGTAATAAAAATGAGTTTTTTTTTGTGTTGATTTGTGAATTGGCTATTATTGATAAGCATACTTTTAGGGTCTGTCTTTAATAAAAAAATAAAATTTCCTAGAATTTGCGCTCGAATTTCGAGGGCTGGAATCTGCTAGTTTTAATTATTATCCATATTGATATCCATAATGACATAAACTAATGGATAGAAATATTTAAATAAATTGTTATATCCTTAAAATTTTGAGGTCCTTTAAAAAGAAGAAAAGATTACAAAATGAAAATCTGAGAACGCTGTTTAACTATATATGATCTCTACTTTCATGTGCATGTGTTCAAGTCCACTACAAAAAAAATCAATGTGAGTCCGATCACAGGGGAGATGTGTAAACAACTACAACTTTTCCAATTGTGTTTCAGAAAGTATCAAATATATTTCAGAAAACATCAAATGTATTTCAGAAATTTTCAAATGTATGTCAGAAAATATTAATTGAATTTCAGAAAATATCTATTGAAATTCAGAATTAAAAAGTAGTTTACCCTACAATACTGGAAAATAAACTATCAAGGGCGGCCTTTTAATCGAATGAAGATGAGGACTTCATTTGTTAATCAGCTACCATATAAATACCAGGATAGAATTTTGACCGATTTTGAAGTCATCATTTTGAAAAAACACGTTTATATCGTCACCTAAAATGCAAAAGGCCGTAACTAACAAAAAGTTCAAAATTGACTTTTTGTATTGTAGTTACGGCCTTTTACTTAAAAACTACTATTTTACCAAAAATTTGTTTTCATAAATAAAAATCCATCTTTATTGTTCAGCTTGATTCCAAAATTTGGGTATTTAGTTTAAAGTAGTTTTTGTTTTATGATGTTTTTTGCTTCTCCTGTAAAAAAAACAAAAATTTTAGTTACGGCCTTTTGCATTTTAGGTGACGATATGTAGTTTTCAAGAAATATTACAAACCCACTGTAATACTTAAAAAAACATATTTATACCCTATACCACTATGTGGTTTGGGTATAATGACTTTGTGCTGCTGTTTGTAACAACCAAAAATATTTGACCTAGACCCATCTTTAATTATACCGATCGAATCAGAATCATTTTTTGAGTTGATTTAACAATGTCCGTCCGTCCGTCCGTCTGTGTGTCCATGTAAAGCTTGTAATCAAACTGCAGGTCGCAAATATGAATATATTTTGATGAAATTTGGTATATAAGCTTTTATCGGCCATGGGATGAACGCTATTGAAATTGGTGAGAATCGGTCCATGTTCAGACCTAGCCCCCATACAAATTACCCCTATGAAATCGACATAAATTGCCATAAGGTCCAAATTGTCATATAGATCTTACTCAAATTGGTTTATATGCGTTCATTACATCCATTAATGAGTAGTCCAAAAATGATCCCTTTGGCCCCATATAGGGCTGCTTCCCGATCTTCACTTAAATCTATTAAAAAACAAAAATATTGCACTGATTCTTCTCAGATTTGGTTTGTATATATTTTTGCAAAATACAAGAGACTTTTCCAAACATGATCAGAATCGGTCCATTTTTGGACCTAGTCCCCATATAGATATAGCATCCGATATGAACTTTTTCATATCTGCAGCCAAAAAAATTAATAAAAATCCCACTCAAATTTGGTTTTTGCTTATTTTCTATGTCCAGTTAGTTGGGCCTAAGAGATAGGGTTTCTAAACGCATGGTATAGGGTATCGTATAGTCGGTTTAGACCGACTATAATTTTCTTACTTGTTTTATATAGCGTTCTGACTATTTTTCTTAGACTCAATTTATATTTTCTGAAATTCAATTCTGAAGTAAATTTAATAATTTCTGAAATACATTTGATGTTTTCTGAAATACATTTGATATTTTCTAAAATACATTTGATAATTTCAGAAATACATTTTATGTTTTCTGAAATACATTTGATGTTTTCTGAAATACATTAGATAATTGCTGAAATACATTTGCTGTTTTCTGAAATACATTTGATAATTTTTGAAATACATTTGATGTTTTCTGAAAAACATTTGATAATTTCTGAAACTCAATTGATATTTTCTGAAATTCAATTGATACTTTCTGAAAGTCAATTGATGTTTTCTGAAATACAATTGATACTTTGTGAAATACAATTGATATTTTCTGAAAATGAATTCATGTTTTCTGAAACACAATTGATACTTTCTGAAATTCAATTGATACTTTCTGAAATACAATTGATGTTTTCTGAAATTCAATTGATGCTTTCTGAAATACAATTGGAAAAGGTGTAGTAATTAAAAAAACACCTAAGTTTATTTTCGACTTCTTCAAAGTTTTCCTAGTATTTAGCTTTTTAAATTCACAGCACACCTAGCGGTTCTGCTTACTAAAAAAGTTCTCTCAATAGCAAGTATACACTTGAATATTTAAAATTAATGAAGAAGATTTGTGATTTTGCTAAACAGACAGCGAACTCGGCGGTTCTGCTTTCTGAAAAAGTTCTGTCAATAGCAAATGTATACTTGAATATTAAAAAAAAAAAACAAATCTGTAAGTTTGTGAACATGTTAAACTCACAGCATACCTAGCGGTCAATAGCTTGAATATTTAAAATTAACGAAGAAGATTTGTGATTTTGCTAACCAGGTAGCGAACACGGCGGTTCTGCTTACTAAATACACCAATACACTTACATATACCACCCACCGATTTTCCCTTACGCTGTTTTTGTGATTGTATTGTGAAATTGGATTTTACCCCCCCTGAGCGCATAGATGTTTACACATCAATATAAAATTGTCGCAGGGTGTAATCAATGAAAAATTTGAATTTGTTTTTTTTTTTTTGTTTGTTGCGTCGTTTTGCATTAATGCTAACGATATAAGTATATTTTTGTATATTAGATTTGGTCTGTCTAGGGTGCCAAAAGAAATTATTCATGTCAGGACAAAGTTGTTATTTGTTAAGTAAATCTAAAAGAGGTTAATATACCTTTTGGTATTAATTACCATTAATAATATCATATTTAGCACTTTTTTCATAATTCTTAAATTCTTAGAAAAAGGGTTTTAAATATGAAAAAAACGTCTTAAAGTTTTGTCTAATATAAAAAGACAGACACGCCAACCTGATACTTTATTAGTCTAGACAAAAATTACATATTCTAACAAATTAGTATATTAAATTCGTCAAGAAATAATTTTAGTTTGTTTTTAGTCTGTTGTTTAAAATCATGATAACTCTTCTTATGGGAGGCTCACTAATGAAAAATTCATGATTTTGAGCAGTTTTAGTATGTCAGTGGGCTCAAAGTTATGAATCAAAATACAGATCGAATTTTAAATTAAGCAAAATCAGGCATGTAATGAAGCCAAATTCCTTTCGAAAGTGGAATTGATTTTTGGGTTTTGGAAAAAAAATGCAATTTTCAGAATAAGATCACTAACAAGAAAGGTATCCTGTTTAGAACCCTCAGATCAATCTGAATCTAGGATATGCTATAGAGGACGGAAAAATAAGGGCTACGTACATATATTTTATTGCGGTTATTTATATTAATTTTTCAGACATATTGCAATTAATACTGTAATTAATATGCAAATTTTTTTAATTCTGTTCAATGGTGGTAAAGAAGAAGAAGAAAACATGTATTTCAAAAATGCATAACTACACTGTATTCTTAATCGGAACGGTTTCTGGCATTTCAGCCTTCATCAGTGATTTATTGAACATTGTGGTAATTGTTATGTTATAATTGAATAGATTGTTTCTACTTAGGGCGGCCGTGAGGTTTGAACCATGAACCTTCACATACACTCGTACTTGCACTTTTTGGTCAGCGCTTTAACACAGTCACCCAAAGTCAGTCCTACGAGCAGTGTGGTTAGAATTAGAATCAGTTTTTCGTTTTATTTAGTTTTTTTCATATTTACTTCATACTAACTATGCACAATTTTGTATCACATGATCATTAATTGGAAGTCCCTTCTAGTCTAGATAAAAGCATGCACAAATATGCTTAATATTTTGTGTTTTAGAAGAAGACATCAAAAATTCAGTTGTTTTATATGGGGACGTATGTATATAAGGATAATTCTCAAATTCACATATATAAATCTCGATAATTTTGAAGTGAATATGTTTTCTTGTTATGCCAGAACCAAAAATCAAAAATCGCCATAACCGAATCTCGCGAATAACAAAAATTGCCAAAATCAAAAAACGCAAACAAAGAAAATCTCTAAGCCAACAATCGGCAAAATCAAAAATCGCTAAAATCAAAAATCGCTTAAATCAAAAATCTCAAAAATCAAAAAACTGCCAAATCAAAATTAGCGCAAAAAACAAAAATCGCCAATCCGAAAATCGTGAATAACAAAAAACGCCAAAACCAAAAACCACAAAATATAAAATCGCAAAAACCAAAATCGGCATAATCTAAAATCGCCAAAAAATAAATTAAATAGTTTTTTACAAAATGTATTCCCAGGTTTTTATCTCGTTACGATGGGTGTAGCGACGCTCATCGGGTTACAGCTAATACCTATATAAAAATTTAAATATTCTAAAAAGCTAAAAAAAAGTCATAGCTGTTTTTAAAGAACTTTAGAACTTGTTTGACAGTAATATATTTTTCGCCATCATGTTAGGCAGTTTTTGGTAACAAAAAAACTACAAAACTGGGTTTTGAAAATTAACTGTCATTAACTCCGCTGATATATAAATAACTACGTACTTCAAGGAAAAATGCTTGCCTCTTAAGAAGGTCCCACGCTTAAGTTCTAAAGTGAAACATTTCCCTTGATCCATTTCTTTTCTGCGTTACACTCATAAATGGGTCGTACATTCGATAAAAAAAGAAGATATCAAACAAAATTCCACGGTTTAATGCACCAATTACCTGACGAATACAATAATGTGTTTATTATCGGATAGTTAAAAAAGTTAAAAAAAAGTTTTTAACGGCTCTGAAAATGGAAGCGAGTCTCATGAGGAATTAATTGAAATCTTCACAAGAATATGAAAATTTCGTAAGTTTTGATGATGATTTACCTGCTTTGGACCGTTTACCGATTAAGAAATAAGCGCATATGTCATTCAGGTCGAAGGGCAGTCGTTTAGTGAAGAACAAGAAAGTCATGATCTCAAAGAAGCTTAAGGCCTAATTAGCCACTCGTTGTTAAAATGTATTGTACAGTAAATGTAACGTAGGCATTTAGTGCAATTATAGAACGTAAAAAACGAACCAGCATGTTGCTGTGTAAAATTAACCAAACTTTATCAGCTGTTCATAAATGTCACGTACAAACGTAGCAAAAAGCTATTTTCAACAGATTTTGACGTTCCGGTTACGTGACAGTTGAGTTCGGTAGCTGCTCTAAATGCTTTTCATGTAACAGAAAAACAGCTGACACGTTTGGTTACGGTTACGTGTGGCTAACTAGGCCTTTACTCTGTACTGGATGTTTTGAAGTCGGTGTATATTCTTCGCAAAAAATTTATGCCAGATAATAAATTTATGTATGAATTCGATGAAATGGAAGAATATGATGTAACAGAGCAGTACGTCGTAGCAGCATTTGTGGAATACCCCTAATTGTAAGTGTACGAATACTTTTTCTCTCACTTACAGTTGCCATACTACGTTTTTTGTGGTGTAAAAAAAAAAAATAAACGTTCCGTAAGTTTTTTGAAAAACAAATATAATTCCCAATGTGTCAATGTTAACTGCTTTATAATTCAGAATATTTTATTAGAGGACATTTACAAGACGTGTTTCCATGCTGCGTGAAAAAGCTTGCGTTTCGTGTGTAGGCGAACGGGATAGAGAAACAAGAGAGGTAGAAAAAAGTCACATTTTCTGTTTTGAAGATTTTTTGACACTTCTTTCAACACTTTCGTTTCTTGACAAGTTGTTTTATTTTTATTCTAGTCTCAACAAAGTTACAAGTGATTTTATAAACCACCATTGAAATACGTTAAAAGTGATTTTATTAAGCGAAATTTAAATTAAAAAAAAAAAATTAATAAAATATGGACACAAGAATTTAAATTTTCCACAATTTTCACGTAATTACAAATTTTAAAAACGCAAAGTTGTTTATTTGTTGCTAATGAGCAAATGAAAAAGATTAACAAAATAAACGTCAAAAAAAATCAAGAGCAGTTGTAACCAAAAACGCACATTATAAATGCTCGGGGATTTACGTAGAATCTTCAAAAGAGAATTGAAGAAAAGCCTGCGTGATTATTTAGATACCCTCGTAGAAATTTTATTAATACTAGCAGATTCCAGCGCTCGAAATTCGAGTGCAATTTCTAGGCAGCTTTAATTTTCAACATAGCTAATTCACAAACCAACACTTTTATGGTTTATTATTATTGTGAATGAAGATAACAAACTCATTAGCAAACAAATTAACAAATTTAATAAAACACACATAGCATATGTATAATTTTATGTATGTGTTAGTAGCAAATTTAAATGCAATTTACTCAAAATAAAGGAAAAAAATTAAAAATCTTTAAATCTGCAAAACGGCCAAAAAGAAATACCTTTCAAATAATATACGCATGGTCAAAATCGGGATAAAACGGTAGAACAAAACATCGGTCACAAAAAATCGCCTAGCCTATAGATTTAAAATTTTCATCTCCAAGAGAATGTATAAATTTTCTGGCAAACTACAAAACTGTGTTTTTGGAAATTTACAAAAGTTAATAATTATGCAAAAAACAGACATCTTAAAATTAAATAAACCTCAAAACTTTCACTACAAACGGGCCTGCACAACAAATAGAACATATATTTTAAATACGAGGACATAAGGTTGTCTTAGTCCCCGTAGCTGCCAGCTCTGCCTGGTAATCTATTGACATTCAACTCTAGTCGATATAGAGCTGTCCGTCTGACTGTTGAAATCACGCTCATTCACACTAAACCATTCACCTTGTTAAAGTTTTGGTTATATTGCTTGCCATTATTTCGAACAGGTTGCTATTGAAAATAGCGTAAATCGGTCATCATTGTGCTAAGATATGTCCAAAAATATGGAGAAACCTCTAAAAAATTTTAAAAATTCAGTGTGTTTGCTGTAATAATTTAGTATTAAGTTTATCAAATTGTTTACTTTTTTAAAAAATTTGTTTAGAGATGTTAAAATAGTACAACAAGTCCAGATATTAATGTAAATGAAAAACCCATGTGGGTCAACGATTCGGCATATCTGAATTTAACACTCTTACTTCTGTTTTTTCTATTTTCGATCAAAAATAAGTATTTATTTATTTATTTTTTTATTTATTTATTATTATTATTATTATTATGATTATTATTTTTTTAGCAAATATAAAAACAAACAAAAGCAAAAAGTCTGAGAAAGCCGCCCAAAAAGTGAGCTTAATTGGAATCTCTATATAAATACGTGAAGGAACATGTTTTCATCCCTTTTTAAGCATAGCGTGGGCACAGAGGAGTGTGAAAATTGGCATAGTTATAGGTTCATATAGAGGAGAAGTGCAGAAATTTAAAATTTATGTATAATATATGTTAAAAATATATTAAATTAAATAAAATAAAATATTAATAATAAATAATTTTATAAGAGCCTAAAGGTATGCTAATCAATTTTAGCCAATTCACAATTCAGCGAATTTCATTGTAATTGTATATCACACGCCCTGTGAATTGTGAATTGCCTAAAATTTAATAGCATACCTTTAGGCTCCTATAAAATTATTCATTATCATAAAGTTTTTATATATATAGATTAAAAAGACAGTGAATGAAAAAATTAAATTTCCTAGAATTTGCACTCGAATTTCGAGTGCTGGGTTATGCTAGTTAATATTAAATTTTTTAGTTTCATTTTTTCTTAAATTTTCTCACTAGCTGATTTTTATTTTAGCTTGAAAAAAATAGAAATCAAACATTACTTTGTTTTTGCTTCAAAAATTCAATAGAAAACTGCTATTTTGTAATATAATTATTACGGTCCGTGGTTCTAAGTTACGAATAATACGAGTATTATTATTTATTATTTTTTAATGCTAAAAATTTGTAAAAACTATTAAATTGTAACACATGTGATATTTTACACGCATTCACTTGGTTCACACATTCATTTTAATAAGAAAATTGTAAATTATAGTACATACATACATATATGTGTGTTTGTAAAAGTAAAAAGAAAATATGCATATACTATACAGTCAGTGACAAAGAAAAAAGTTGAAACTTTTAAGAAAACATATTTTTGACTACTTGATCAATCAGTAACATAAAATTAAAAACTCCTTTACTTTATTTATGTAAAAAAGAAAAAATATTCACATAAAATAGCTTAACTTAAAAAAAAAATAAATAAACATAAAAGTATTAATTTTTAGTTGCAGCGCCCATGAAATTCTAGGAAAATTTATTTGTTCTTTCAATTATAAATACTAGCAGATTCCAGCCCTCGAAATTCGATCGCAAATTCTAGGAAATTTTATTCTTTCATTAAATAAAGACCCTAAAAGTATGCTAATCAATTATAGCCAATTCACAAATCAACACAAAAACAAATTCATTTTTATTACAAACACATTAACAAATTTAACAAACACACACATAGCATTGTATAATTTTATGTATGTAGCAACTTTAAATGCAATTTACTCAAAATAAAGGAAAAAATTTAAAAATCTGTAAATCTGCAAAACGGCTAAAAAGAAGTACCTTTCAGATAATATACGTTTGGTCAAAATCGGGATAAAACGGTAGAACAAAACATCAGTCACAAGAAATCGCCTACCCTATTAATATTATAGATTTGTTAAACACGCAGAAAGAATATAAATGGGTGTGTTAATAAATAATTTGATAAGGCCTAAAGGTATGTTAATCAATTTTAACCAATTCACAATTCAATGCAAATTTAATAAACACACATACAGAATTGTATAGTTTTCTATTTGAAGCTTAAACGTGTTTTATGTATGGGTTAGTAGCAACTTTAATTGCGCGTTACTCCAAAAAAATGTGAAAGACGGTGCAAATCTGTAAATATGGTGGACAACTAAAAATAAATACCTTTCGAAAGGGGTATTTTTTACCAAAATCGGTTAGTAACTAAAATTTTTATATCGGTCACAAGAAATCGACTTGCCTATTAATATTATAGATGGTGTTGACAAAACATTGGAAACATTTACTACATATTAATCAATTGAAAACTTTCCCCCTATTTTTGGTTTCAATATGTTGTTGGGTATCCATTACATTTTAGTACTGATTCACAACGCCGGGGCATAGTGTCAATTAAATTGTTGATGATATCCATTGAAATTTTATGTCACTCTGAATTAACTGCCTCTATAAGATCTGTCGTTTTTATGTAATTCCGTGCCCGTATTTTGCGATCTAGAATTACCCATAGATTTTCTATGAGATTTAGATCTGGTGATTGGGCTGGCTATTCCAAAATACAAACTGCATTAGATTGTAGCCAATCGGTTACAACTTTGGATCTGTCGTTTTTATGTAATTCCGTGCCCGTATTTTGCGATCTAGAATTGCCCATAGATTTTCTATGAGATTTAGATCTGGTGATTGGGCTGGCTATTCCAAAATACAAACTGCATTAGATTGTAGCCAATCGGTTACAACTTTGGAGGTGTGTTTAGGGTCTTTGTCTTGTTGAAACTTCCAGACCATTTCGTCATTTAGAGTTGACCTGTATCCAATTTCAGTTCGAGTATCTTTTAATACATGACTTGGACCCATTCCTTGGCCCAAAATCCAACCCCATACCATAATATTACCACCGCCAAACTTATTTGTATATTTTGGATCTAGTCTTTTCCCCTTTGTTAGACGTACAAACGTTTTTTCATATGGCCTCCATGTTCCAATTCCATGTTGACCCGTTCCTTCTTCAGAGGGCGATAACAACGAAATTAAGACTCAATTGCGCGTCGGGAAACAGTTTTAGCACATATTTTTATACCCTATACCACTATGTGGTTTGGGTATAATGACTTTGTGCTGCTGTTTGTAACAACCAAAAATATTTGACCTAGACCCATCTTTAATTATACCGATCGAATCAGAATCACTTTCTGAGTTGATTTAACAATGTCCGTCCGTCCGTCCGTCCGTCTGTGTGTCCATGTAAAGCTTGTAATCAAACTGCAGGTCGCAAATATGAATATATTTTGATGAAATTTGGTACATAAGCTTCTATCGGCCATGGGATGAACGCTATTGAAATTGGTGAGAATCGGTCCATGTTCAGACCTAGCCCCCATACAAATTACCCATATGAAATCGACATAAATTGCCATAAGATCCAAATTGTCATATAGATCTTACTCAAATTGGGTTTGTATGCGTTCATTACATCCATTAATGAGTAGTCCAAAAATGATCCATTTGACCCCATATAGAGCTGCTTCCCGATCTTCACTTAAATCTATTAAAAAACAAAAATATTGCACTTATTCTTCTCAAATTTTGTTTGTATATATTTTTGCAAAATACAAGAGACTTTACCAAACATGATCAGGATCGGTCCATTTTTGGACCAAGTCCCTATATAGATATAGCATCCGATATGAACTTTTTCATATCTGCAGCCAAAAAAATTAATAAAAATCCCACTCCAATTTGGTTTTTGCTTATTTTCCATGTCCAGTTAGTTGGGCCTAAGAGATAGGTCTCTAAACGCATGGTATAGGGTATCGTATAGTCGGTCTAGACCGACTATAATTTTCTTACTTGTTTTAGTTTCAGATTGTTAATGACCTCTTTATGTAGCATTTTTGGACATTTTTTAAACTCTCCTGCTATTAAATTATCATGTTTTTGATTCGTTTTACGGGGCCTGCGCCTAAATGTTGAATCCGCACCGTACCTCTCTCAACATAATTTTTAATAATTTTCGAAAGTATGGATTTATTCATAGAATATTTCTCACAGATTTTCTTTTGCTTAAGACCAGCAGTAAAATCATGTTTTTCTGGTTTTTAACTCTTCTTAAAACTTTATTCTTGCCATTATTTTATAATAATTATAATTACTAGCAGATTCCAGCCCTCGAAATTCGTGTGCAAATTCTAGGAAATTTTATTTTTTCATTAAATAAAGACCCTAAAGGTGTGCTAATCAATAATAGCCAATTCACAAATCAACACAAAAAACAAACTCATTTTTATTACAAACACATTAACAAATTTAATAAACACACACATAGTATTGTGTAATTTTATGTATGTGTTAGTAGTAACTTTAAATGAAATTTACTCAAAATAAAGGAAAAAATTTAAAAATCTGTAAATCTGCAAAACAGCTTAAAAGAAATACCTTTCAAATAATATACGCTTGATCAAAATCGGGATAAAACGATAGAACAAACCATCGGTCACAAGAAATCGCCTAGCCTATTAATATTATAGGTAATATTAAAATACTAAAAACAAGCAAGAAAATTATAATCGGTCTGGACCTTCGCATATGAAAAAGTTCATATCGGATGCTATATTTATATGGGGACTAGATCGAAAAATACCCCGATCCTGACCATATTTGGTAAGGTCACTTATTTTTGACAAAAACATATAAAAACCAAATTTCAAAAATTTGTGCAATATTTTTGTTTTTTTTTTATAGATTTTTTTTTATAGGAATTGTCCTACAAAGTTTATTTTTGGACTACTAATAAATGGATGTAATAAACATACACAATCCCAATTTGACCGAGATCTATATGATAATTTGGGCAATTTAAGTCGATCTCATAGGGTCATTTTTATGAGGACTAGGTCTGAACATGAATCGATTTTCACCAATTTCAATATGGTTCTTCCTATGGGCAAGGGAAAATTATTTACTTACACCATTTACTTACAAGGTTTACATGGACACACAGACGGACGGACGGACGGACATCACAAAGTCATTATACCCTGAACACATACACAGGGTATAAGTATGATTGTGTTTAAGAAAACAGTGGAAAGAAAACATCAGAAATTAAAAATATTTAAATTGCAGTTAAGATTTTATACATTTTCTTTCATATCATCTGCAATTTTTGTAGTTTATATCAACTTTGGTACATAAGTTTAGAAGTTTCCATTGTTTTGTCATAAAAAAAAAATTTTTTTCGTTTATCTATTTCGATAGAGAACACACTAAAGAGTAAATTTCGAAATTATTAAAAAGCAAAATTGGAAAGTTTTGATTTTTTCGGAAAATTTCGAAGTTTGCAATGTATTGTCACTGACTGTATGTACATAAGTATATAAAAGTATAAAAGAAAATATTCATTTACTATGTACATATGTATCTATAGTACAAACAAAATGGCCTTTCAATCAATATACAATTTTCTCACGGCATTATGAGTATTATGTAAATCTATGAATAATTAAGATTGAATAGAAAGAATTAAGAGTGTAAATTTCGGCTGTGCCGAATCCTTGATACACTCCATCTGATATGTTACTATTTACTATGTAGTTGTAAAAAAAGTCTTCATGTGGGAAAAAATATTGTAATATAAATTATTAATAATTTTTTTTTTGAAATAACTATTAAAAATATATAATAAATCTACATATATATCTTTTCAAGTTAATCTTATTAGTGTGAAGAAAACTCAAGTTAAATCAAGTTTTGTAATAAAACAAAAGATTTTTTGATCTCATACATAAAATGGCCTAGTAGAAAAAGTTTAATGAAATAACGGTTATATGCTTTTAGTTTGTAAATCTCATGTTTTTCATAATATTTAAAAACATTAGATTGGAGCCAATTTAAGAAAAAACTGCATTCCCACTGTCTTACTTATCTGTGGTCACAATCGATAACCGCCTAAGTCTGCTTAAGAACGATTTTAGTTATACATATATGCTCTCACAATGTTATTTGAAACGATATTAATAAAAACATACTGACCCAAGTCCTAAGAATCCCCAATTATATTTATATAAAAAGTTATTTTTCTCGAAAGCATGCTTTTTTCGACTTAGGCGGTTAATGCTTGCGACCACAAATATATTCGTCAATTTGTTTGCACCGTCTGCTATGCTTACGTGTACTTTTGAATGTTTAATACACTTCGTACAATATTGCATTTTTATACCCTCCACACCTCAGTGGCACAGGGTATATGTATATAGGTTTGTCATTCCGATTGTAACGCATCGAAATAAATTCCGGAGACCCCAAAACCATATATTTTCTTGATCATTATAACAAGGGAAGTTGATTTATCGATGACCATCTGTCTGTTGAAATCACGATCACGCCGTCAATATCTAAGCTAGACCGTTCGTTTTTGTACAAAATCGTTTATTGACATCCCAAAGGAGTTGCTATTTAAAGTCTTCAAAATCGGTGAAAGGGGCCACGAGTTATGAATGAAACTTTGAAAAAACTTGAAAAAATAAAATTTTACAGTGTGTTTGTTGTTTTTCTTAAGATATATTGTATATGTTGTAATTCTTCTTATTGTTGAAGTCATTGCAGTTGTGTGTATATACATACTGCACGTGTCCATTGGCCTAAGCAAGTATCACCACATATTTTTTTATCGTTAAAATTAAAAATGAAATATTAAAAAATAAAAATTAAGAATTAAAAATGAAAAATTAAAAATTAGAAATTAAAAATTAAAAAATAATAATTAAAAATTAAAAATTAAAAATTAAAAATTAAAAATTAAAAATTAAAAATTAAAAATTAAAAATTAAAAGTTAAAAATTAAAAATTAAAAATTAAAAATTAAAAATTAAAAATTAAAAATTAAAAATTAAAAATTAAAAATTAAAAATTAAAAATTAAAAATAAAAAATTAAAAGTTAAAAATTAAAAATTGAAAATTAAAAACTAAAAATTAAAAATTAAAAATTGAAAATTAAAAATTAAAAATTAAAAATTAAAAATTAAAAATTAAAAATTAAAAATTAAAAATTAAAAATTAAAAATTAAAAATTAAAAATTAAAAATTAAAAATTAAAAATTAAAAATTAAAAATTAAAAATTAAAAATTAAAAATTAAAAATTAAAAATTAAAAATTAAAAATTAAAAAATAAAAGTTAAAAAGTAAACATTAAAAATTAAAAATTAAAAATTAAAAATTAAAAATTAAAAATTAAAAACTAAAAATTAAAAATTAAAAATTTAAAAAAATCGGTCACAAGAAGGCAATTTCTATAGCTATTAATATTATAGATAAAACCCGAATTTAATAAACCACAAAGATGAAATACAGGAAAGTAAAACGAAAAAAAATATTCGTATATGAAAGTTGGAATAATAATAAAATTCGTATTGATTACACTTTAATGGGTACGAGTATGTGGAGAACATGGTCGATAATGAGCAGTATTTTCTTTTATATCTGAATTTTTGTTTAAGTATTATTGATAAAATTCACACTTTTAGAATTTTGCCTTTTTAAACACCTTTCAGACTCTTCGGACAATTTTCTTATGAAACTCTAAAAAATTTACCGAATTTTTAATAAGCATTGTTCTGAGAATAGAGACATTCTCAGTATTTTTTTAATCTTTAATTTACAAGAATTTTTAATATGAATTTTAATTATAACCCTAATGTATAGAATTTATATAATTGCCATGATATGCAAAAGGCTAATTTGCAAACAATTTTATTTATTATTATTTTTTTTTTAATATTTTAAAACATGCAACTTAT
The DNA here is from genome assembly GCA_963682025.1 of Cordilura impudica. Classification (NCBI taxonomy): domain Eukaryota; kingdom Metazoa; phylum Arthropoda; class Insecta; order Diptera; family Scathophagidae; genus Cordilura; species Cordilura impudica. The sequence continues at coordinate 166,952,917 of OY821521.1, read as the reverse complement.
GTACTCGAAAATATACCTACATATATATCATCAAAAGCTAGTAATGTGTTTGTAATAATTAGTTTATGTCAGTTCAGAATTCGTTATTGTCAAGTTACTTGAGAAAATCTTGGGTAACTTTGCGAAGTAAAACTAAATTAAGTTAATATTATTACTTAAAATTAATTTATTTCATCGTTATAGCTTTAAATATATTCTCATATCATCGAAACCTTTAAATTTTTACTTATAAGTTTTGTTCTTAAAGACCGCTTAACCTAATTCAATAAGCTTATTTTCAATACCAACCTACTGGAACAACAAATTTAAAGGATAGTGATAAAAGGATGGATAGTGATATCCCTATTTAGATACGTTACAAGCGAATTAACAAACAAATATTACCCTCTGCTATCTACAGTGCAGAGTATAATAACCAAATGGTAGTTGGGTGTATTGTACACATTATTGATTACTGTGAAAACAATTTGTAGTTGTAAATAAGTTGTTCACTAAGTTTGTATATTAGGGATGCACTTAGTTTATGTTAGTAAAACATTTTTTTTGTACAGTAATTTTAAAAATTTTATATTTATTCGGGTTTAATTTAAGGACACATTTTTAAATTTTTATCTCCGAATTATTGTACAACGCACGTATTTTCTGACCAAGTTTCACTGACTTGTGTAAATTATATAATTAAAAATTAGTTTCGTTCATATGTCAGCTAACAATTCGTTTACAAAAAAAATATATTATTTGTTAGGTTAAGTTAGTTGAGAAAATCTTAAGTAACTTTGCGAAGCAAAACTTAGCTAAGTTAATATTATTATTTAAAATTCTATAATTTCTTCGTTATACCTTTAAATATATTTTCATATAATCGAAACTATAAATTTAGTGCAAGAATTATGATTTTTATCAAAGTATTAAACGGAATTGACGACAGCAAAGCATGCGCCATTTAAAACCTTGATATACGTACAACATTTGAAATCGTTTCGAAGGAGTAAAAACCATAATCGCTACTATATAAAAAAAAGAACCACAGTGGTATTATTGCAATTCGAAGCGAATCTAACAATTTTTTTTTAATTTTTATTCAAATTAAAATTAATGGCTTTTATATTTTTAAACTTGTTTTCCTAAAAAAAAATTAATCTGCATGCTTCATTTAGAACCTTGATAAATTTATAAAATTTTAAACCGTTTCGAAGGAGTAAAAACCATACTCCCTACTATATAAAAACCAACTGCAGTGGTATTATTGCAATTCAAAAAGAATCTAACAATTTTTTTTAATTTGTATTAAAAATTAATGGCTTTTATATTTTTAAACTTGTTTTCCTAAAAAAAAAATAATCTATTGATTTTAATAATTCCTTATAAAATTTCATCAATCTTCTTGCCACTGTGCTTGTGTAGTATAATATAATTTAAAAGGTATAGAAGGGATGATTTCAAAAGCCGCAAGAAACCGGATGTTGTGTTGTGACGTGTTAGTGCTATATATGGAGTTGCTAAAGTAACTCTAAATATACAATCATAACAATCAATTATAAGTTCTTGACGTTATTAGGTAACAAATTAGAGGTTATGGTTTAATGCACGCAAAAAACCCGGTGGTATTTTTCAAATCAGTCAACTAGATTTTTTTTCAAACTTATTTATAAGAAGATATATGGAAATATTCAACATTTATTTTATTGATAAAATTATCCTTTTAAAAACTAAATAAATTTATAAATTTTTAAATCAGCAGTATTTTTTAATCACTTGGATTTATTTTTTTTTTTTTATACAAAACAAGGATTTATTAAATCCAAAATAATTGAAATTTAATTGTCTAGGCAGACACAATTTTTAAAAATTTAAAATTTTATTCAATAAATTTATATTTTTTTACTCCCTTTATTATTATCTCGTAGTGTCTGTTTGTCGACAAAACTTTGATCGATTTTAACCCTTTTCCCGTAATCCAATCGAGCTGAAACTTTGCAGGCAGACTCGTGGCGACGATAAAAATGATCTAACAATGATTAGTTTTTGACATAGATATTTTCAGTCAATCAATTATATAATTACATGATGGTAAATTAATTTACAAATAAAGGGAGTGTAGTGAAAACTTGGTTTTTATGGTTTGGTTTTTAAATGTTCGAAAAAGCAATAGAGTTTATAGTAATTTTTTTAAACATTTTTTACTCCATCTGTAACATATTTTAATTTTATTTTAATTTTTGTCGGGCCATCTATTTCCAATTTCAATTAACAAAATTTGGATTTATTAAATCAAAGTCATTTGAAAAAAAAAACTATTAGTACCCTATTTCCATACGACATTACCTCCAGGACAAACGAAAATTTGTGTGTATTTTGTTTTTGTATTTCATACAAAATTTCGTACGTCTAAGAAGAAACGTATTATGGAAACAAGATATAAATTTTTCAAAAATTAATTTTGCATATCTAAAATAAATTTCTTGCCATTAAAACCCTTAAAGCTTGAAGCATTAGCGGCAGCTTCCTTAAATTTCTGCAACGGTATCATTTCATGTATGGGAGCCACAAACTTATGTTGCTCGATTAAATCACACAATTCCTTAAACATTTCTTTACGTTCTGGTGTATCGGGATTTTCTTTAGTCCATCGAGTCATCCAAAAACCACGAAAAGCTATATCTTTAAAAATCAAAGCGGCTGTAGCAGCTACAACGGGTTCGCGCGACATGCCACCATAAGTCACCATAACACCTTTATCCGCTAAATGGCGGGTCACTTCGGTAGCACTTTTGCCACCCACACAATTTAGGGCCAATTTGGGTTTGGGCATTTTGCCCTCCTTAAATACGATAGTAGTGCGTAGTTCTTCTTCGGTAAATATTTCTGTTGCTCCCAAAGATTTAAGATAAGATTTCAATTCATCTATATCGTTTCTATTGCGGACAATGCCAATAGACTTAAAGCCCCACGCTTGGCAAAGTTGATGGACTGCTTGGCCTACAGCACTATTGGCACCATTTTGTATGACACAATCGCCAGGCGACAGTTGGACAAAATCTTTGAGCATACGATAGGCCGTACAAGGATTTACGGTGATAGTAGCTGCTGCCGCTAAGCCAATTTTATTGGAAACCGACATTAGTTGGTCTTTTGAATATAAGGCATGTGTAGCCCAAGTACCAATACCTGTTGCGAAGGGTACAACATGTTGACCTTTACTTAGATTAGTTACGCCTTCGCCAATATCCAAAATTTCAGCAACACATTCATTGCCACCTACAGCTGGAAATTGTGGTTTCACAGGATATTTGCCTTAAATTTATAAAACATATTTTGAAAAACTATACTAAATTCATAAATTGTATAAAGCTATTCTCACCTTGTATAGTATTTATATCGGCGGGATTGATAGGTGCCGCTAATATTTTTACCAACACTTGATTTTTTTGCGGTTTTTCTAGTTTTTCTTCTACTAAATGCAATACTTCTGCCGGCTCACCAAATTGCGAGTATTTTAATGTTTTTGCAAATATAGACATATTGCGTGACCACTGCAATGGCTGACTGGTAGCTTTAATAGTTATTTGTTTTGCAAGGTGTGGTATATATATAGAAAACATTTCTTTTTTTATTTTATATTAAATAATTATCTTTTCACTTGCAATATTTATATTGAGCAGCTGTTGTTTGTTTACAATTTCAAACAAAGAACAATTGAATAGTGTAAAAACGGCCAATGTTAAAGAGATTTATTAATTAGTAAAGAGAAAAATTATTTGCTTCAATAGTGTTGCCAGCAAAAGTAATAAGAAACTATGAAAACTTTTTAAGTTAATTGCTTTTCTTTTTTTTTTTTGGCCAGTACTTATTATAATTTCTTATTTATTGTGTTTTTATAAAAGTAATTTATTTCTAAATTTACTTTAAAGTAAATATGGTTTTGTCATTAGTTTTATATACATATTTTTTAAAATTAATTTTTCACAAAAAATCAGATTTCGGCGTTAGAAAATGTACTAAATTGCAAACTATTTTGTGCCTAATGTTTTGGAGGGACGGAAAAGGTACCGTTATGTATTTGGTGTATTCATGACAATACATTTGTTCTTAGTCCGACGTCGAAAAGTAATATAAATCAATTTACATTATATTACCTATAACATCATGTTACTATTAATTATGTTAATTTCTATTTCTTGTTCTGCTTTAACATGATTTTTAAACATATTCAAAAAAACACATGACATCATCACCATCAATAAAAGTATAGTATTCATAAAAAGCAATTCTGAAAAGAATTGTTTTCAAAGTTATTGGGAAACTAATTTGAGTTTATGTTTAAATGTACGCAAAAATATTAAAACAAAATATGTTATAATAAGATATGTGAAAATGTTCAAGATTTATTGTTGGTCATTTCTTTTTTTTTTTTTTCTTTGTATACTTTTGTATGAAAAAATTTTATAAAATCTAATTTTGCATATCTAAAATAAATTTCTTGCCAGCAAAACCTTTAAAACTAAAAGCTGTCGCAGCATCCTTAAATTTCTGCAACGGTACCAATTCATGATTAGGAGCCACAAACTTATGCTGTTCCATTAAATCGCACAATTCCTTAAACATTTCATTTCGTTCTGGTGAATTGTAATATTCTTTCACCCATCGTCCCAACCAAAAACCACGAAAAGCCACATCATTAAATATCAGAGCTGTCGTAGCAACTACAACGGGTTCAGGTGACATTCCGCCATAAGTGACCATAACACCTTTATCCGCTAAATGGCGAGCCACTTCTGTGGCACTTTCGCCTCCCACACAATTTAGGGCCAATTTCGGTTTGGGCAATTTGCCCTCTTTAAATACGTTAGTAGTGCGTATTTCTGCTTCGGTAAATATTTCTGTTGCACCCAAAGATTTAAGATGAGATTTTAATTCATCTATGTCGTTTCTATCACGGACTATGCCAACAGATTTAATACCCCACGCTTGGCAAAGTTGGTGAACTGCTTGGCCAGCAGCACTATTGGCACCATTTTGTATAATACAATCGCCAGGCAACAGTTGGACAAAATCTTTTAGCATACGATAGGCCGTACAAGGATTCACAACAATAGTAGCTGCTTCCGCTAAACCAATTTTATTAGAAATCGGCAGTAATTGGTCCTTGTGGAACAAGGCATGAGTAGTCCAAGTACCAAGGCCTGTTGCAAATGGTATAACATGTTGACCTTTACTTAGATTAGTTACGCCCTCGCCGACTTCCAAAATTTCGGCCACACATTCTTTACCACCTATAGCTGGGAATGGTGAATTAGAGGGATACTTGCCTAAAATTTATTTAAAGAAAATTAAATTCAAAATTACTACACTAAAATCAAAATTTTTATATTTTTTAACAATCTCACCTTGTATAGTATATATATCAGAGGGATTAATAGGTGCCGCTAATATTTTTACCAACACTTGATTTTTTTGCGGTTTTTCTAGTTTTTCTTCTACTAAATACAAAACTTCTGCTGGCTCACCAAATTTCGAGTATTTTAAAGTAGTTGCAATTATAGACATATTGCGTGACCTAAGCAGGGTGACTTGCAGAAAATTAATAGTTATTTGTTTTCCAAAGTGCGTCCTATATATACAAAATAAATTTTTATTTTTGATTGAAAAATTATCTTATCAATAGATATATTTATAATCAGTAAGTTACTTTTTAACGGCCAAACTAGAAAGAGATTATTAAATGAGTAAAAAAAATTAAAGAGAACTTTTATTTGCTTCAATAGTCTTGGCAGCGTAGGGATGCCAGATTTGAAGGTTTATTATCACAAATAAGGTTTTCGTGCTAGTGAAAGGGAAAAAGTTCGATTGGGGATAAGTGATGGAGATGTGTTAAAAATGTTGGGGATAATCTAAAAGAAAATATATTTTTTTATATAAACATTAAAATCTGCAGTGCTTTACTATTTTTAAGCGTAATTTCTCTTTTGTTTCATTAAGAAAAATTTTTACAATAACATTTCTCTGTTATAAATCCTACGCCACTTTAAGCTTATATCTTTTATTGTACTGATTAAGTTTTGCCGTCTGTCTGTTCATCCAAAAATTATGTTGGGTGGCATTTAGTTGGCCTAGACGATCTTCAATTTTTTTTTACCTTATAGAAAATCGAGGGTTTATGTTAAATTACATAAAAGTTTTTGCATTGAAAAAAGAAATTGATATTTAATGGGGCCGAGGCCTCTGCAAAATCAAAATTTGTTAAGGCCTAGTTAGCCACACGTTGCTAAAAAGTACCCGTACCGTGAATGTAACGTTGGCATTTAGTGAAATTACAGAAAGTAAAAAACAAACCAGCATGTTGCTGTGTAAAATTAAGTGACAAATGTCACTTACAAATGTAGCAAAAATCTATTTACAACAGATTCGGACGTTCCGGTTGCGTGACAGCTGAGTTCGGTAACTGCTCTAAATGCTTTTCATGTAATAGAAAGAACAGCTGACACGTTTGGTTACGGTTACGTGTGGCTAACTAGGCCTTTACTGATTCCTAATATTAACCTTGCACAAGTAACCATATATGGTTTTTCATATTCAAATTCGTATTCTGAACGGAAATTAACAGTTACGAAAAATAATAGTTTTGAAATCATCAGTAGGCGTTTGTGAATAAGAGATGAATGTTATTTTCTATTTTCTCCACATAACTGCATAGAAAACCTCAATTTTGATAATCAGTGCGCGTTGTCGCATCGTAGCTTGAGAATACACGAAATAAAATATTTCCTTTTTAGGCCTCCTATTCTGAAATCCATTAAGATGGAACGCGATCCATCAATTCTTAAATTTGTTAGGATCAAGGCAAAAGCTTTCTGGCAACACAAAATATTAATTTATATTTTCTGGCAATAATTCCATGTTTTGGCAACGCTGCACGTTATATACATAAATTCTACAGCCATCTTCAATGACTTCCTTTCTTTTCGTTTTTCTTTTGGAAATTGCATCTCGTTGAAGGTAGGTCTGTTTTGAAGAATTTGTAATGGAAATAAAAGAAAATTAAATATATTACACGTGATGATATTTTAACTGACCTTGCACCATTCTGAAGCTTTAATCGTGTTGATAAAACAGTTCTGATTACTAAAATAAAAGTGATAGTTCTTTAAAAAATTAATATTTGTGGATGAAAATATATTAATTACATTTTAATTTTAGAGCAAACACACAAAATGTCTATTCTTAATGAATTATATTCGCGGATAGACCGATGATGTGACAGTTATTTAAAAACAAATAACATTTAAAATTGAATTTGTTACTAGGTCTATCTACACATCTTCACCATGGGTGCCTACCGCTACATGCAAGAACTCTACAGAAAGAAGCAGAGTGATGTTATGCGCTACTTGCTTCGTATCCGTGTTTGGCAATACCGTCAATTCACAAAGTTGCACAAATCACCCAGACCAACTCGTCCCGATAAGGCACGTCGTTTGGGATACAAGGCCAAGCAAGGATTTGTCATCTACAGAATCCGAGTACGTCGTGGTGGCCGCAAACGTCCAGTACCCAAAGGTTGCACTTACGGCAAACCTAAGAGCCATGGTGTCAATGAATTGAAACCATACCGTGCATTGCAATCTATTGCTGAGGTAAGCAACACATTGTTAAATGTGTATAACTATTATTTAATGATGTTAAACTTTTTTATATAAGAATATATAATGTTGACCATCCTCTCCTTCCTTAGATGTCTGATCATTATAAATTATTGTATTGCTTAATCCATGTGAGCGTAACCTAATGGTTTATATTATTCTATTGCAGGAACGTGTTGGCCGTAGATTGGGAGGTTTACGTGTATTGAACTCATACTGGGTTGCTCAAGATGCTTCCTACAAATATTTCGAAGTTATTTTAATAGACACCAACCACAATGCTATCCGTCGTGATCCCAAGATCAACTGGATCTGCAAGCATGTTCACAAACATCGTGAACTTCGTGGTTTGACCTCGGCCGGCAAAAGCTCACGTGGTATTGGCAAGGGTTACAGATATTCTCAAACTATTGGTGGCTCTCGTCGTGCTGCCTGGAAGCGCAAGAACCGTTTGAACATGCACAGAAAACGTTAAGAAGTTACGGGTTTTATTTTGAAAATGACGTGAAAGTTATGAATAAATATTTTACACTAATTGAAAGTATTGAGTTCTTTATTAACGACAAAAGTTGACACGTGGTCGTGTTCTTTTAGGTTAGCAAAAAGTGTATATTTTTAACTTTTAGTTTCTCTAAAAGAAATATTAAAAAAGTTTCTCTAGCTAATGTAAATTGTGGGTCGAAAATTGTTTTAATCATTAAATTTTTTTCTATTGAGCATCTTCAAAATTGGCTTAAGTTGAGTTTCCGAGCAACTGGATTCAAATTTTCACCACTTATAAAACATTTTATTGCGGTTCTAGGAAAATGTTTTTTTTGTCGGTCGAGCCTACTTCCCGAGTTATGGACTTCCGAAGTTTTAACATGGACTTGTATATATATAACTTTGTTATTTACTATCGGATTGCAGTGATATATACATATATCATTTGTAAGCTTGCTTGAATGCCTTTCATTTGGTATTTTTAAATTTAAATCTATTAACCCGTTATGAACCTATTCCAAATTTATTTTTTTTTATAGTTTTTTCTTACAAATGGAATTATCTCGTAAATCAGACGTATATCATGTATGCTTTACGTAAACTGAATAAAAGTGGGTCCTTTACCTTCATTTTGATATATATTTCGACCTGTTAACCCTTTCAGGGCCGGATATAATATCATTTCTTTTCCGGAAATTAACCCACCAAAAATATATGCATTATATTATTTCCATTATATTATGAAAATTTTTTTAAAATTTTCACGATTTTCATATATATTTCGACCTCTTAACCCTTTCAGGACCGGATATATTAGGGATTTTACGTACACGTTTTAGTTTTTTCGAAATATATATTCCTATTTTTACGATATTTCAAATGTTTCATATCTTTTTTAAAATAATAGCTACACTTTTCTATTCATGTCGGAAAATGTGGCATGATTTTTTATAAAAAATTTTCATAGTAAATAACAGTTATATATAAGTCCATACCAAAACTTCGGAAGTCCATAACTCGGGAAATAGGCTCGACCGACAAAAAAAAAATATTTTCCGAGAATCAGCCCAAAAGCCCCTACCCCTAAAAAAAAAATCGGAGAGTTGCTCGTAAACTCAACTTGTTCCAAAACCTTTATGCGAATAGCTCCAAAAACACTTATCTCGCTATTGTACATCATTTTGTGAGCTACAAATTATCTTAATCAATTAACCCATAACGGAGCAACCAAAATTATTCCATTTTAGGAAGAACACTTCTCAATATATCGCACCTGTACCTCTAAAGTGAGTCAACTCAAAATTTTTCACTTTGCAAGAACACGATATACAGTGGTCATATCTATCCACTGTAAAAATCTTACATCGATTTTTCTAGTCTTTCCCAAAAAAAAATACAGTTGTAATAACCCTCTTTGTGTTATAAGAGTAGCTTCTTTAGAATCCACTAAAAATACATTTTGAGTTGCACCCAAAAAAATTTCTATTTTTGATGATCACTGAAAAAATCGCTACTACTGCTATTGTTGTATACTTATTATTCGCAATTCTTTACAATGAAACAACCGTTTTTAAATTTTATATAAAATATTACAAAAACCGTTTTTGCCTCTACTGAAAATTTGTAAATTTTGAGCTGACTCACCTTAGAGGTACAGGTGCGATACGTATGGAATTACATATGAGGAGACTTGCTGTGCAGAAAATAGGCAATGTGGTGAAGTCCATGAAGAAGTTACGCAAAGTACTGAAGGCATCTGAAATGACCAAAGTTTTCGCTAATTTTAATTCAGTCTATTCATTTTTTTTTATAAAAATAATTCTGAAGCACAAAAAAGTAAAAAATTATGTTTAAAACATCCATTAACAGTTTTTAGTATTGGTTTTTGTTGTGTTGAAGCTGCTTTTCCTTGATCAACATTTTGATCATTTAAAGCTTTAATTCATTCTCATTGTTTTTATACCCTATACCACTATGTGGTTTGGGTATAATGACTTTGTGCTGCTGTTTGTAACAACCAAAAATATTTGTCCTAGACCCATCTTTAATTATACCGATCGAATCAGAATCACTTTCTGAGTTGATTTAACAATGTCCGTCCGTCCGTCTGTGTGTCCATGTAAAGCTTGTAATCAAACTGCAGGTCGCAAATACGAATATATTTTGATGAAATTTGGTATATAAGCTTTTATCGGCCATGGGATGAACGCTATTGAAATTGGTGAGAATCGGTCCATGTTCAGACCTAGCCCCCATACAAATTACCGATATGAAATCGACATAAATTGACATAAGATCCAAATTGTCATATAGATCTTACTCAAATTGGGTTTGTATGCGTTCATTACATCCACTAATGAGTAGTCCAAAAATGATCCCTTTGACCCCATATAGAGCTGCTTCCCGATCTTCACTTAAATCTATTAAAAAACAAAAATATTGCACTGATTCTTCTCAAATTTTGTTGGTACATATTTTTGCAAAATACAAGAGACTTTACCAAACATGATCAGGATCGGTCCATTTTTGGACCTAGTCCCTTTATAGATATAGCATCCGATATGAACTTTTTCATATCTGCAGCCAAAAAAATTAATAAAAATCCCACTCAAATTTGGTTTTTGCTTATTTTCAATGTCCAGTTAGTTGGGCCTAAGAGATAGGGTTTCTAAACGCATGGTATAGGGTATCGTATAGTCGGTCTAGACCGACTATAATTTTCTTACTTGTTTTTCTCTGCGTCCCTTTTATTTCTTTCTTCCAATAACTTTTTTTTGATATCCAGCAATTGTTTTTGGTATTTGTTCCCGTACAATTTATTGATGACAATGAATTAGAAATGTCCACATTTTGAACTGATCCATGTTACTACTGTTTATTGCTATTAAGGACCTCAGTGATCATTAAATTTTACAGTAAAAAACTTTCAAAATCATTAGATTTATTCGGCATCAAATATGTAATAAAATTTTATTCCACAAACCCTGCAGAGTTTGAATATTGTCATTTTTTTTTTATAACAACTACGAAAATATCGTAATTTCGAAATTACTTAAATTTGAATAATAAAATTTGGTTAACATTTGGAAAATTTCATAAAAATGTTTTTCAAACATATCCTCAAGAATTCTCTGCAGAATTTTAAACAAATACGCACAATAAAAACCAAATCTCTTAAATTTAAGGCCAATGGAGAACCAGTCGACGTTTTGGAAATGATAGAAGAAGATCTACCAAAACCAACAGACAATCAAGTATTGATAAAAGTTTTTATGGCTCCCATAAATCCTTCGGATATAAATATAATACAAGGTATGTGTGTGAAAAAATGCCTGCTTGCGAATATTTATTCATAATAATTAATATTATCTGATTTTAAGGACGTTATCCATTACAACCTGAAAAGCCCGCTGTTGCGGGCAATGAATTTGTAGGTGAAATTATAGAAATGGGTGAAAAAGTTGAAAATTTAGTCATACACGAACATGTTGTGGCATATGAATCTGGTTTAGGTACTTGGACCAACTATATGCTTTTAAATGCCGATCAAATATACCCAATACCTTATTCGGTGGCTCTTCCCGAAGCGGCCACTTTGACTATTAATCCTTGTACAGCTTATCGCATGTTGAAAGATTTTGTCAAATTAACAGCCGGCGATTGTGTAATACAAAATGGCGCTAATAGTGCAGTGGGTCAAGCGGTACATCAACTGTGTAAACTTTGGGGTATTAAATCGGTAGGAATTGTTAGAGATCGGCCAGATATTGTTATACTGAAACAAGAATTGCAGAGATTAGGAGCTACAGAAATTTTAACGGAAGACGAATTGAAAAAAACGGATATTTTTAAAACATGTTTGCCTAAACCTCGTTTAGCTTTAAACTGTGTAGGTGGCGATAGTGCCAATGATATAGCCAAACTTTTGACCAATCACGGTATTATGGTTACTTATGGCGGTATGTCCCGAAAACCAATTACCATAGCCACAGGTCCACTTATATTTAAAAAACACTCTTTTTTTGGTTTTTGGATAACGGATTGGAATAAGAATAATCACAAATCCCAAGAACAAGTGTCCATGTTGAACAATATTATTGGTCAAATGGCTAATAAAAGTTTTGTAGCACCACCCCACACATTGATTCCCTTTGAACAATATCAAAAATATGCTGAAGAAATCTTTGCTATGGGTGGTAAGACAAATAAAAAATTTATTTTTGATATGACTCAAACAGTTGAATAAAATTTGTAAAAATATTAATTTTTAAATAAAGCAACAATTCAAGTTTTATTATAAAGAAGAGAATTACATAAAAAAATAGATATAGTTTTATATAATTGTAAAAAAATAATGAAAAATAAAGACCATTAGCCACAGAAAGGTAAAAGGTGTGTGAAAATATTATAAATGGCAAAAACGAAAAAATAGTTAAATTCAGTAAAAAATAAATTTAAACGAAATTTGAAAAAAATTCTTAATAATGAAATTATAATTAATGTGGTACTAGTAATACTATATTTGTAAATTTTTAAATATCAATGAAACCTCTTGTAACAAGCAGAAAAAGTATGATTAATTTTTTTGACAGGGAGGCGTGCCATAAAATTTACGTTTCTTTAAAGTCGATTTTAAAGGTGTAGCTGCAACGAGAATATAAAATAAAACAATAAAATTTTAAGCTCAATAAATTAATCAATTATAAATCACCTACCATATAATGAGTATATAGTTTCCTTGTTCTGACATGGTGTTTGAGTTAAAGTAGATCCACTGTCTTCGTTTTCCTTTTCCTCACCTAAAGCAACATATTGCGACCAATATTGAAAGGGAATTTTCAATAAATTCAACATTACCATATACTGTGTATACACTTCGGTAAATATGGCATGTTGATCTGGATCGGGTGATGAATAGCCCACTATGGTGGGACCAAATACTCTGGCAATATTGTCTAATGGCATTAATACTTCACGACATTCAGCGATACGTTGAAAATGTAAGATTAAGAAAGCCAAGGTATCGCGATTTGTTTGTGGCAAGACTTCTATGGTTTTATATAAATCTTTTCGTATATCAGCTTCCGAAGGGTTTTGTACAGCATTACAAAAATCTTTCCAAAGATTAGTGGGTATTAAAGGTTCGCGCAGAGAGCGTAAGAAATCTTTAATGCAGCCACATAGAACATGCACATCAATGTTGCCCAAATGTGGCGGTGATTTTCCCCTTAAGAAACGTTCTTTCAAAGCTTTGACTTCACGTTCAGAGCCAGAAACACGATATATTCCAACTTCAGTAAGACCTCTGGATTCAATCTCATTTACACAGTGTACAATTAAAGCTGGTATCAAGGGAGCCACAGAGGGGGCATAATCTACTATATATCCCATGAGACCTTTGATAACGGGAGTACCTGTAGACGGCACACACATGACCGTTAGTAAAGAACGACAGTCGGTATGACAACGAACTGGACAGTCACGGCAGCGTAAACCAACGGAACCAAAACGAATTCTAAGTAAAAAAAAAAAAAAAATAAATCAAGAATATATTTTTTATGTTTTCTGCGTTCAGATATTTTCGAAGATCTTACTTCTTTTGACAATGTATACATAATTCAGCTCTTATGAATGTTTTGCTAGCAAAGTTATGAGGCCTCTTTAAGGTTCCTGCCGATTTCAAATGCTGCTGAGCCATAGGAGAGTTGCAATTCATGCCAGCTGGGGTGCTGGGTGGAGCTGTTGCTTGTCTAAAGGGAGGCTTACGTGCCGTCGATGATGGTCCATCTCCCAAACATTGCAAATCATCTGGTATGTCTTCTTGATGTACCACAACTGGTACAGTTTCTATAGTAGATTCAGCACGTATCACACCAGTGCCGTCTTGTGGTATGGTCACTTTAGTAGTAGCACAAATACGTTCTGAACCCAAATTAACATCTGGAGTGCATTGTTGCATGCCCATATTGCTACGTCTGATTGAACGTCTTCCAGTTGGTGGAGCGCGTAGCGGAGTCGTGGGTTGACCATTGCTTAAACGTGATTTTTTACTACTAGTAGGTAACTGGTTGTTAGTAACAGATGGACGATGTCTATACCAACTTCTGGATGGACGCACATCTAAGAAATCATCTTCAGATTGTGTAATCGACAAATCTGAGAGAAAACTGCCGGTAGAGTTGATGTCATTACCATATTTCTCCTCCAAATGACGATTTAATGATTTTCTTTTTCTGGGCAGAGTATTGAGAAAGGCCAATTTATCCTTGGTTTCATTTTTTAAATTATTTTCATGTTGCAAAAGATCAGCTACAGCCACAATTTTCTTCTCCATTTGATCCCTTTCATGTTCAGCTTCTTTACGAGCTTTACTTTCCATTTCCAGTAAACGGCGGGCATGAAATAATTTTGTTTCTAAATCAGCCATTGACTGCAGAGACACATCTAATTCTCTTTGTATACGCAGTGCCTCCTGGGCTCTAGATATACATTCCAATTGCATTTTTTCTTGTAACTGTAAAACCTTAAGGAGCTCTTCTTCGGCGGAGCCATCTGTCAATACTTGTACACAGCGACGTAAGTCGTCAAACGTGGCTAAAGTTGATAGCGTGCTAGACATTTCTTTATAAAATATGTATAATGACTTTTTAATAGTATTAAACTTTAACCATTTATTAAATATAAAACGATAATAAACAATATATTCAAGTGTAAATGGAAATTTTTCAAGATCTCTCTTTTTGCGCGTGTTGTTCCTCTTTTTTAAAAGCGCCGTTTGAAAAAAAAATTGTAAGCAGCTGCGTTGTTTTTGTTTTCAAATTACATAGAGTTGTATTTTGATTCGAGTTGCTATAAAATCAGCGCTGTATATTTATAGCTCCAACACAGTTGTTTTTTTTAGTACCAAAAGTAGTAGTTCATAGTTGTATTATCAGACCCAGAAATAACAGTTGCTTCTTTTTTTAGTACCAAAAGAATAAAATTACTCTCTTTTTTATCAAATTAAAAATTTGCTAGTAGTGGGGGGTCCCAAATTGGGACAGTTTCAACTTGTTTTATTTTACAAAAGAGAGTGATTTTTTATATGATCATTTCACTCGGCAGACATATTCTTTATATTATTCGTTCCGTCTATTTCGTGGCGTAAGTATTGTTTAATGTATTTCGGACGAGCAGGTTGAACAAAGAAGCTGTTAAATAATCATTTGATTTCAATTGATATTAATTGCTTTTATATTATTGTGGTTTCAGAGTAAGAATTTATCAGAAATATGGCTCAAATTGCGAAAATCTTTGCCGGTCGTGCCCAACATATTATGCAAGTTGCTGCTAAGCAACCCCAGTTCGCTCCACGTTTCTATAGTGTTGCTGGTAAGTTATTTTTATTATGTACACTCTCCCCTTTGTTCAATTTTTTCTGCTATTTAAAGAAAAATATTTGCATTTAAATCAGTTTTCATAAAAGGTGTGTCGTTTGTTTACCATTTAGCCAGCCGGTTTTATTGCAGTTTTGCTTTGAATTTTTAATTTTGTACTTTAACCCTTATTACATTTAAAATATTCCCTTCAAAATTACGTAATACTAAATAAAAATTATTTCTAATTCCTCTTTCATATCTAGTATTTATTTTCTATGTTGAATAGTTTTAATAATATGAATTTACGTATTTTATGTATTATTTACGTTATTTGTGGATGTTTATAACCAGATTTTGTTTTCTATACTTACAGATTTAATTGATAAGTATAATTGTAAATATACAAAAATGCATTTGTTTATCATTGCAAAACATGATATAACTCAATGTGGCAATGTGCAATAAAAAGCTTACAAATTCTTAGCAGAATTATAGTTACATCAAGGACTAGAATTAAATAGTGCTACCAGATTTATACGGTTAAATAATATGGCGTGGTAGCACTGTTATAAACGTCCTTTTTGAAAAAAAGTGTCTACACCCTTTTCAATTGTATATCAAAAAGAATCTATTGTATTTTATAGCATGTTCAGACGGCAAAATGAACCACTTGATTCGCTCTCTGAATCACAACTGCGAACCTAGGTGTTCTTGTTTCATATTGACGTTTATATTTTTGTCCAAATATTTGAAGACATCCCTCTACACTTTACGTTTCACTTTTTAATTTTTTCCATTTTTATTTGAATATAGTAAATATATACTTATATGTAAATATATACTTTAAAAGTATATATTTTTACATTTTATTTGTTAAATGTTTATTTTATTGCACATATCAATTTTTTGTTTTTTCTTTGTTTATATATTTTTGACAGCTAGTTCAGATAAACTAGCGATAATTTTTTTTATCAAAATTGCAGATAACACTCAATTTTTCTAGGTTACTGGGCTCAAAATGAACCAAATATCTTCGCTCTCTAAATTTTGTATGGCGAATCATGTAGATTCAATCATGATTCGGGCGCGAACCGTGCATGAGAGAGCGAACCGCGAATCTTGCTGTCCGTGTGAACATAGCATTAGGGAACATCAATTGCATTTCAGAAAGTATCAAGTTTAAGTTTTTTTTATTATATATACAACTATGTATATATATGTTAAGATGAAAAAAGTCAATGTGAGTCCGATCACAGGGGAGATGTGTAAAAATCTAGTAATTAAAAAATATGTAAATCATGTGAGTCCGATCACAGGGGAGATGTGTAAACATCTAGTAATTAAAGATTTTTTTATGTCATTTTTTAAAATCAAACAGAAAGCGTCATCTATGTATCGCTTATAGCAAAAACTTTTTCAGCTAGTTTAACAACCCTTTGCTGTAAAACGTTAAAAATATCCCATATAAACGTATATAAGTGATACATAGATGACGCTTTTTAAAAAAGTGGCATAAAAAACAATTTTATATCATAATTTTTTCACCAATACAATCATAAGTCACACACCGATTTGTGTTACAGCTCTTACCGATTTGTGCTACGCTGTTTTTGTAATTGTATTGTGAAATAGAAATTTACCCCCCTGCACGTATAGATGTTTACACATCAATAATTAATTAATTAATAATAATGAAATAATTAAAAATCTTTAATTACTAGATGTTTACGCATCACCTCTGAGATCGGACTCGCATTGATTTGTTTATTATTTTTTTTTTATTTTTAGTTTATTTTACAAAAACAAACAACCAGCTCACAAAATTGAAGTTTCAATATTTACAATTTATGTTATTTTTGACATTTGCACGTTAACACTAATATATTTCGCAAAAATAATGGAATAAACTATTCCAATTGCAATTCTGTAAAATTCAACAGCAAGTGCCATCTATGTATCACTTATAGCAACCAACTGCAGGGGCTCTGGTAATACTTCTGGGGTTGTTGAATTATGTATATGTTATACGTTTATATTGTTTATATTGTGAAATTTTTAAAGTTTTACAGCAGAGGGTTGTTGAATTAGCTGAAACAATTTTATATCATAACATTTTTACCAATACACACATACGTCACACCTTTTTTGTTTTACATCTTACGCTGTTTTTGTGATTGTATTGTAAAATAGATTTTTATCTCCCTGCGCGCATAGATGTTTACACTTAAAAAAATAAAAAAGTTGGTTATTTGAATTAGAAATCAATGTTTCTTTTGAAGTTTTTCAGTTTTTCTGCATATGCAAAGATTTTATTGATAAACTATATATTATTGATGCATATAACAACTCGAGTCGATATAGCCATGTTCATCCGTCCGTCTATCTTTTGAAATCATGCTTATCCACAAAATATACCATTTACCTTGGGATAATGTTTTTTGTCATTATTTCATGAAGGCTGATATTTATAATGGGGAAATCGGGCATCATAAGCCAAGATATGATCTAAAATATGGAAACACCTATAAAAAATGTTAAAAATCAAATTGTTTATTTTTTCAAATATTTTTTTCACATTTGTGTTAAATAGTGCAATAAGTGCAGGTAAACGTAAAACCCAGGTAGAGGGTATCAAAGATTCGACATAGCCGAATTTAACACACTTGTTTTTAATTAAAACTTCAAAGTTTATTAAAGTATAGACATTATTTTGAAGTAAACATTTAAAATAATAATAATTTAATTAATAACTATTTATCTCCTTTAAAGCCACTAACTTGGAATTCATCAAAACCGATTTGGCTGGTGAAAAGAAAAATGTTGCCGTAATCACTTTGAATCGTCCCAAGGCTTTAAATGCTTTGTGCAATGGTTTGATTGCTGAAGTTAATACCGCTTTGGATGCTTATGAGAAGGATGACAAAATCGCCGCTATTGTCATTACAGGCAGTGAAAAGGCTTTTGCCGCTGGTGCTGATATCAAAGAAATGCAACCCAATACCTATGCTAAGTGTATTATGGGCAATTTCTTGAATGATTGGACCCGTGTTGCCAAGTGCCAAAAACCCATTATAGCCGCTGTTAATGGCTATGCCTTAGGTGGTGGCTGTGAATTAGCTATGATGTGTGACATTATCTATGCCGGTGATAAGGCCAAGTTTGGTCAACCAGAAATTGCTTTGGGCACAATTCCCGGTGCTGGTGGCACTCAACGTATGACCCGTGTTATTGGCAAATCCAAAGCTATGGAAATGTGCTTGACCGGCAATATGATTAATGCCAATGAAGCTGAAAAGATGGGTTTGGTAAGTAAAGTAGTACCAGCTGATCAATTGATCAATGAGGCTGTGAAATTGGGTGAAAAGATCGGTACTCACTCTCAATTGATTGTGCAATTGTGCAAAGAATCAGTAAATGCTGCTTATGAAACTACCTTGCAAGAAGGTTTGAAATTCGAAAGAAGAACTTTCCATGCTACTTTCTCCACGGTAAGTTTGTCATCAAACATGTGTAAATAAACTTTGTTCATTTACATATATTTTCTTTTAATTTTTAGGAGGACCGCAAAGAAGGTATGACGGCTTTTGTTGAAAAACGTCCGGCCAATTTCACCAATAACTAAATTAAAACATATACATATGTTAAGATTAAAAGTTCCCAGAACAAGCTTCAATATTGCAATATATTATGTTTTCTTTTTGTTGCCAGAAATGCATTTATATCGATTATTGTGAAAACCAAGTTTTCTTTTAAAAGATTTCCTTATTTTTTTTTTTAAATACATATAAGATTAAAATAAAAAAAAAAAACAAAAAAGAAACTGAAACTGCAAAATAATTTCCTTAACATTTCAAGTTAGAAAACCATTTATAATATTTTTCTAAGCATCTACTCACAGTACTTGGGATATGGTCAACGTAGCAAGTAATCACTTTCGGACGTACCCTCTTTATTTTTGATGAATTTGCCTAAACTTTATTTGCGATAGGTCAAAGGTCATTATCACAATTTTGTGATAGAATATCTTAGAGAGTGTTATTTTTAACCTTTTATTTAAATATATGTATGTGCTTGCTGATTGCATTCTCTGCACTTGTTTTAAATGTAATGAGAGAGTTTGTATTAGTTCCTGAGCCATAAATACATAAAACGGTAAAATTTGATGAATTTTTTAATCCTATTCAACTATGTGGTCAGCGTATAATGAGTTAGACCCCCATTTTCTTATAAGATCGATTTAGAATCACTTTCTGAAACGATTTAGCTATGTCCACCCGTTTGGCTGTGAGTCAATGCAATCTTTATAATCAAACTATAATACGCAAATATGAATATATTTTGTTGCAATTTGGTATATAAGCTTCTATCGGCCATAGGACGAACGCTATTGAAATTGGTGAAAAATGGTGCATGTTCGACTTAATTTGCCATAAGATCCAAATTATCATATAGATCTCGATCAAATTAGTTTTGTGTAATCAGTAATCCAAACATAAACCCTGTAGGACAATTCTTGGTTATTGGCCGCATAAAAATCTATCAGAAAGTGATTCTGAGTCGATCTAGGTCAAACATTTGTTGTAGTCAGGTATCTATAATATTAATAGGCTAGGCGATTTCTTGTGACCGATGTTTTGTTCTACCGTTTTATCCCGATTTTGACCAAACGTATATTATTTGAAAGGTATTTGTTTTTAGCCGATTTGCAGATTTACAGATTTAAAAATTTTTTCCTCTATTTTGAGTAAAATGTATTTAAAGTTGCTTATCTATGTGTGTGTTTATTAGATTTGTTAATGTGTTTGTAATAAAAATGAGTTTGTTTTCTTGTCTTGATTTGTGAATTGGCTGTAATTGATTAGCATACCTTTAGGGTCTTTATTTAATGAAAAATAAAATTTCCTACAATTTGCACTCGATTTTCGAGGGCTGGAATCTGCTAGCATAAATTAAAGTACGAGACACAATTTTTTTATTACAACTGTTTATTTTTTAAATAAAAATGTATCATAACCTCATTTTCTGGCCAAAGTTTAGTTTTTATATAAAATTTTAGTTTTGTAATTAATTTCTGTATAAAAATTTTATGGAATTACTTAATGGCAATATTAGCACAATATTAATTAGTTCATTTTTATTGTATATTGTATTGTCAACTGAATTATTTAGTAAAAAAGTTAGTTTCAGTGGGCACTCCTTCGACTTCAGCGTTTGAGTATTAAACTTACGAAGCTTGATAACACCGTACAGCAATTTTCGGACTGTGGCACAATGTAATTAACCCTTAAATTGTAATACCATTTAAATTTGAAATTAATTGATTTTCTTTTTTGACCAGAATTTATTATAATTTCTTATTTACTGAGTTTTTATAAAAACAACGATGATTATTGATAGAAAGAATTAATTTCACTCTCTTACTCTGTATAACAAATTTTGAATTACTGTACATTGTAATTAAAAAAAAAACAGATATTAATTGACTTACAGTGTTGGTCAGAACAAAAGCAACCAAAATCACTATTGACCTTTATTGTATTTTTAAGAATGTTATTGTTGTTTTTCCAAAATCTTCTTTATCATTTCTTATTCTTTATAACATTACAAATAAAAACACAAAACTTAAATTGTTATATTTTTATGTAAAAAAATGTAAATGGCACTATTTCAGTTGGACACAACAAAAGCAACTTTAAGCAAGAACAAATTGCATTGTCTCTACTTTCTTTTAATTTAATTTAGTTTGACTCACATCTAGTTGTGTTGTGAAATTGATCATATTTAAAACAAATCGAAAACTTAAAAAATTAAATAATTAAGGAATTTTTGATTGGAAAGAGGCAAACAAAACCAGCTTATAAAAAATATAAAACAACAAAATTTCTAAAAACATTACATTTGGGTGGAGTACCATGGAAGACAGATGAAAGGACAGACTGTCACATTGTACAAATAGTGCAAAAATTTCCGTTTAAATTATCAAAAACTATTTTAAATGAGTTAAGTTTAAGTATAGATTCAAAGGCTGTTCGTCGCCGAACATTAGAAACAGATTTCTGAAGCGTCAGGCCAGCAAAAAACCACTACTCAGAAACATTTGGCAAAAAGGTAGACTTATTTATTTCAACTAGCAGATTCCAGCACTCGAAATTCGAAACACACACATAGCATTGTATAATTTTATTTATGTGTTTGTAGCAACTCTAACCGATCATAACTCCAAAAAAATATTCTAGACGATGAAAATCTCTAAATCTGGGTAACAGCTAAAAAGAAATACCTTTCAAATGATAAATTTTTGGTCAAAATCGGGTTAAAAATGTGAAACTTACATCGGTAACAAAAAATCGCCTAGCCTATTAATATTATAGATTCTGTTTCGCTAAAATGCTTAGCATATCAATATTTGTAGGCTTCATTTTGCACAAAAGTATCAAAACTGGACGCCCGAAAAATGTAAAATTGTTTTATTTAGCGATGAGTCAAAATTTAATTTGTTTAATTCTGACGGAATGTGCACTTTTCGCCGGAAGAAAGGAGATCGTTTAAACCCACGCTACTGCAAGCCAACTGTGAAGCATGGCGGCGGATCAATTATGATTTGGGCATGCTTCTCTGGTATTTTCATTGGATCCTTCCACGAAATCGACGGATTAATGGACATATTTAAATATAGAGACATTGTTGCTAATGTTATGGTGCCTCACTCTGAGTTGGAGATGCTGCTTCGTTGGATATTTCAACACGACCACGACACGAAACATACTTCGAAGCTGGTAAAAGAGTGGCTAGCTGAAAATGGGGTTCAAACACTTAATTGGCCGCCTTCTAAACAACCTTTAAAATATGCGAAACTGAGTGGAAAGGCATTCCAGTCAATATTATCAACCACCTTATTGAATCCATGCCACGTAGATGCCGCGAAGTTATAAAAAACAACGGATTCTTCACTAAATATTGAATAATATTAAATGTTGCTTTTGTTTTGTCCAACTGAAATAGTGTCATTTTGAGCTGTTTGCAAAAAAAGCAAGTAAGAAAATTATATTCGATCTAGACCGACTATACGATACCTTATACCATGCGTTTAGAGACCCTATCTTTTAGGCCCCACCAATTGGATATAGAAGATAAGCATATACCAAATTTGAGTGGCATTGTTATTAACTTTTTTTTCCTTTGAATATCAAAAAGTTCATATCGGATGCTATATTTATATGGGGACTAGGTCGAAAAATGGACTGATCCTTACCATATTTGGTTAGGTCAACAATTTTTTTGCAAAAACATATACAAACCAAATTTGAGAAAAATTTGTGCAATGTTTTTGTTTTTTGATAGATTTAAGTGAAAATCGGGAAGCAGCTTTATATGGGGGCTATGACTTAAAATTGTCCTATATAGTTTATTTTTGGACTACTGATTAATGGGTATAATAAACACACACAAACCCAATTTGACCGAGATCTAAATTTAAATGGATCATATGGAAATTTAAGTGATTTCATAGATGTCATTTGTATGCGGACTATGTCTGAACATGTACCGATTTTCGTGAATTTCAATAGTGTTCATGCTATGGCTGATAGAAGCTTACATATCAAATTTCACCAAAATATGTTCACATTTGCGACCTGTAGTTTGATTACAAGGTTTACATGGACACGCAGACGGACAGACGGACGGACGGACATCGCTAAATCGACTCAGAAAGTGATTCTGAATAATTCGGTATAATAAAAGGTGGGTCTAGGTCAAATATTTTTGGAAGTTACAAACATCAGCACAAAGTCATTATGCCCTGACCACATATTGATATAGGGTATAAAAAATATATCGGTTCTTTTAGTTTACAGTTTTAGTTTGTCATTTCATTCGTTATGTTATAAAGAGTAAGAAATGATAAAGATTTTGGAAAAACAACAATAACATGCTTAAAAATACAATAAAGGTCAAAAGTGATGTTGGTTGCTTCTGTTCTGACCAACACTGTACTTAAGGGTGGGGGAGGGAGGTTATAGAATAACATTTGAGGTATCTTTGAAAAAATTTTCAAATAAAAATTTTAATAAATAAGTTCGTGATAGCGAATCTTCGGAAGCGCCTCGAAAAACAGTTGTTTTGCGGTGAACATCATAGCTGATATGTTTCCTGAGGTAATCACGAAGAGTTAACATTTTTTTTTTTTTTTTTTGGCAGCATTTTGAAGTGAAAACATGATATTCGCCATAAAATTTCGTTGAATTGTTGTTAAAAAATGGTTAAAAGTGGTAAAAGCAAAAAAAAAAAAAAAAACTCCGTGATTACCTGTGATTTATGTGTAGAAATAGTGTATAAAATTTCAAAAGAATCGGTCAAGTAGATTTTGAGTTATGATGTTCACAAACTTCAAACATGTTATTTGCGAGAATATCGATTTAAAGTTTTTTAAAAACTGATTTATATAAGACGATATACCGTATGAGGACGGTCATTTGATATGATGTATCTTCGTTAGTTTTGCTCGAATTTTATTGAAATTTTGATACAACACTCTCCACATGTTGAACATTTAGAAATTTTCTATTTTTTTATAAATGTCTTTTAAAAGCCTTCAAAAATAGTGCCCTAAAAGGATTTTTAAAAATCCGAATTATTTTTGGAATTACAGAGCTATATATTTATATATACAGTGTTGGTTTGAAGAAAAGCAACCAAAATCACTATTGACCTTATTTGTATTTATACCCTATACCACTATGTGGTTTGGGTATAATGACTTTGTGCTGCTGTTTGTAACAACCAAAAATATTTGACCTAGACCCATCTTTAATTATACCGATCGAATCAGAATCACTTTCTGAGTTGATTTAACAATGTCCGTCCGTCCGTCCGTCCGTCCGTCTGTGTGTCCATGTAAAGCTTGTAATCAAACTGCAGGTCGCAAATATGAATATATTTTGATGAACTTTGGTATATAAGCTTTTATCGGCCATGGGATGAACGCTATTGAAATTGGTGAGAATCGGTCCATGTTCAGACCTAGCCCCCATACAAATTACACATATGAAATCGACATAAATTGCCATAAGATCCAAATTGTCATATAGATCTTACGCAAATTGGGTTTGTATGCGTTCATTACATCCACTAATGAGTAGTCCAAAAATGATCCCTTTGACCCCATATAGAGCTGCTTCCCGATCTTCACTTAAATCTATTAAAAAACAAAAATATTGCACTGATTCTTCTCAAATTTTGTTTGTACATATTTTTGCAAAATACAAGAGACTTTACCAAACATGATCAGGATCGGTCCATTTTTGGACCTACCCCCTTTATAGATATAGCATCCGATATGAACTTTTTTATATCTGCAGCCAAAAAAATTAATAAAAATCCCACTCAAATTTGGTTTTTGCTTATTTTCTATGTCCAGTTAGTTGGGCCTAAGAGATAGGGTTTCTAAACGCATGGTGTAGGGTATCGTATAGTCGGTCTAGACCGACTATAATTTTCTTACTTGTTTTTTTTTTTGCAAAAAAATTCAAATTGGCATTATTTCAGCACTTGTAAAAAAACGTTCTTTTTGTGAGCTTGAAGCGCAGGTCATACCTTAAATTGTTAAGGATATTTTCACTCTCTTTAATTTCTAATTGACCGTTAAAAATACCTTTTATAAAATTATTAGCAATATAATTTTTTTTAAAGAGTAATGAAATTTTTATGTTGAAAAATAAGAGATTTAGTGAACTCAATTAAATCTTGTTTGCTAATTTGTTGTCTGATTCTTCAATCTTTGTATCGAAACAGACCTTTCCAAAACTACCTATAACCAAATGATCTCACCCTTTATATGCAATTATCATGATTGTTAATCTTTTAACTTTTTCTACATCCGTAAAAATTGAGGCTAAACAAGAGCGCTTAAAAAGGAAAACGAAAAGCGTCCATTTAGCGCTTTTCTATTATGAAAATATTTCCTTTTTGGGTCTTCAAAAAATGCTAAGTTGGCATGGCATCGTTGCTAAAAATATTAAAACACCGATACAATTAAAATTACATTAAGCCACGATTAAATTGTTAATGCTGGCGCTTTTCTTAACCAATATTAAACACTGAATTAGGAAAAGCAAACCGTTCAGAAGCACAATCAAAGTTGGACTGTAAAATTAAGATTAAGTGTCCCAAAAACAATTCTAATAAGTATATAGCTAAGAGTGGTGATAGATTATAGATTATCTTATAATGTTTGGTACACGCAGAAAAGTGATTCGTTGTGGTTACAAAATTTATTGCCAACCGAATTGAAGTTAATGATTGCAGTTCTAATGTCTTAATAGCAAAAATATTTTATTACAATCGAAAATGGTTAGTTGCTATAAAATTTCTATTGCTACAATGGAAAATTCAGTTGTAAAACTTTAGAACAATTCGGTTGGCGAATAATTTTTGTGTGTGTATGTTTTTGATGTATGTAGGGTGGCCCTTCATAATATGGAGGGAAAGAAAGTGTTCAAACTCTCGGCCTCACCTCCTAGAAATATGCGAATAGCAAAAAAAACTGAGATATACAAAGTTTTGGGCCAATCAAAAAAACATTTAGTCGTGCCTCGATAGAAAATTTCAAGTGTGTTTATATGGGGAAAATATGACTTTTTTCAGATTTGACGAAAATTTCGTTCTATAGTTTAATTTTTACGACAAGTTGTTATATAATTAGGGATCAATATTAAATTATCCTTCAAAAAAACTATAAAACTTCAAAATCGAATAAAACCTCGCCAAGAAATAGCAAATGCCCCAGACCACTATTGTGCCAAAAAAAACTAGGTTATGAAATTTGATAGCATTTTTTTCACCTTTAAGAAATTAATCAAAGCCAACATTTTGTTTTAGTCTCTATACCTGTAAGTACTCAGATATGAAGTATTGTTTTATTACCACGTTGTTAACCTATTGCGCATTGAGACCGAAAATGGGAAATTTTTTTTGATAAAATTTTGAAAACTCCTTCTTCAAGTTTTAAAAAATTTTTTTAAACAAAATTTAAAAAAGTGGATCTGGCACCTTAAGGTTTTGTTAAGTACATGTTACAGATTAATTGTGTGAATTTTTAAGTAAATCCCTAAGCCAGAATTTTTTTTTTTTTGCGAATTTCGGGAAAAATGGGATTTTTTTTTAAATGTTCTGTAAATGTACTCTTTCTAAATACTTTGTATCAAAAATTCATCACTTTTCTACTTTTAAATGTTATATTTTATCTTAATAGCCTAGCGTTTCGGAAAACAATAATATATTAACCCTTTTGGAATTGGGGTCACATATGACCCCAAACTAATAAAAGACAATTTATTCAAAAAATTGAATTTTTAGAAGCGATGCTTAAAATATAATAGCGAAATATGTAGAACTTCCGTTCCTAAAATTTGGGATAAATCCGAGAACGTTAACCCATTATTTGCCAAAGCCAGCTTTGGATTTTAAGATATTTTTAAATAAAAATTACCGAAAACGATTTTTTCTATTAAACTCGATGAAACCACTATTTAAAAATTAAGAAAAATAATTTGATTAAATTTTATTTATTTAACCCTTTAGTGCTCCTGGGATCAAAATAATCCATTGTGATATATCTTTGCTGCAATTATCTGCTTATTGCTCGCGAACATAAATTAAAACAACTTTTAACCAATTTTGTTATAAAATTATTTTATGTATAAAAACTATCTATATTTTTCTAAATAAAATACGAAGACCAACAGACACAAAGCTAATAAAAGATAATTTATTCAAAATAATAGGAAATACAATATTAATTCTATTTATTTTGGTGTATTTAAGGATGATTTAGTTTGCGATTCAAATTGTTTTCTGTAATCACTTACGACTTGCAATAAGTATTGCTTTTCTTGTTCGTTCTTTGTTAATATGTTATTATACTTGTCAATCAATTAAATACCGCGTTCTGCTGTATTATTTACCTCTTTTATCTTTGCAACAATATCACTTCCAATATAGATAGTTTTTATACATAAAGTAATTTTATAACAAAATTGGTTAAAAGTTGTTTTAATTAATATTCGCGAGCAATAAGCATATAATTGCAGCAAAGATATATCACAATGGATTATTTTGATTCCAGAGCACTGAAGGGTTAAATAAATAAAAATCAACCAAATTATTTTTCTTAAATTCTAAATAGTAGTTTAATAGAAAAAACGTTTTCGGTAATTTTTATTCAAAAATATCTTAAAATCCAAAGTTGGCCTTGGCAAATAATGGATTAACGTTCTCGGATTTATCCTATATTTTAGGAGCGGAAGTTCTACACACTTCGCTATTATATTTTAAGCGTCGCTTCTAAAAATTCAACAGCACTTACAAAATATTTGAATTTTTTTAATAAATTGTCTTTTATTAGCTTGGGGTCATATGTGACCCCAATTCCAAAAGGGTTAATGGGGTCATATTATTTTTTTCCGAAACCCTAGGCTATTAAGATAAAATATAACATTTAAAAGTAGAGAAGTGATGAATTTTTGATACAAAGTATTAAGAAAGAGTACATTTACAGAATATTTTACAAAAATTCCATTTTTTTTCGAAATCCGCAAAAATAAACTCCTTGTCAAAAAAATTCTGGCATAGGGATTTACTCAAAAATTCACACAGTTAATCTGTAACATGTACTTAACAAAATCTTAAAGTGGCAGATCCATTTTTTAAAATTTTGTTTAAAAAAAATTTTTAAAACTTGAAAAAGGAGTTTTCAAAATTTTATCAAAAAAAATTCACATTTTCGGTCTCAATGCGCACAACGTGGTAATAAAACAATACTTCATATCTGAGTCCTTACAAGTACAGAGACAAAAAAAAAATTATGGCTTTAATCAATTTCTCAAAGTTGAAAAAAATGCCATCAAATTTCATGACCTAGTTTTTTTTTTGGCACAAAAGTGGTCTGGGGCATTTGCTATTTCTTGGCGAGGTTTTATTCGATTTTGAAGTTTTATAGCTTAATACTGATCCCGAATTTATAACTGCTTGTCGGAAAAATTAAACTATAGAACGAAATTTTCGTAAAATCTGAAAAAAGTCATATTTTCCCCATATAAACATACTTGCAATTTTCAATCGCGTTGAAGCACGACTAAATGTTTTTTGATTGGCCCGAAACTTTGTATTTCTCAGTTATTTTACTATTCAAATATTTCTAGGGGGTGAGACCGAGAGTTTGAACACTTTTTTTTATTAAGGGCCACCCTAGTGCATATATAGCGTCTTCTTGACTTTAATTCTATTCTATGTTTTAAGCATTTTTTACTGTTATTTTTGAAACTGGGGTTTTTTTGCTTTTAAGAATAGAAATCTAAAATGCAGGATCTTGATAAAGTTAATTTTTTTTAAATAAATGTATGCTTATTTGCTCTTACTCTTCTGTTCTAACTTCCGTTATTCCTTAAGCTTAAACGAAAGCTTACGTAGAAAGTAGAGTATATAACCACACTTTTTGTTTTGTAGGTTAGAAAGCTTTTTCTAAACTTTTACGTTTTGAACACATGTTCGACTTGGACATTGTGGCAAAAATCCAACTCAGTTTGATTTGAGGTTTGTTGTGAAAACACGCGCGCTTTAAAAATGATTATATAGAGAAAAAGAAAAACAATTTTGGAAAAAAAATAAAAAAACAAAGCAATAGATAAAAAATTAAAACAAAAAAAATTAACACCTATACATAAAAAAGCAAAAAAAAAAACATAAAAAACGAAATTACGTATACGCTAACCAGTACCAATAAACAAAAATAACAACAAGATAATAAGAAACATAATATACACACACAGTGCTATTGGAAACTGCGTAGTGTACACACACAGGCATATACAAATACTATAATATACAAAAATATAAATACATTGCGAATAAAGATAAAGAAGAAGAAAAAGGATTATACGCAAAAAGGACGTTTTCGTAGAGATACTGAAAAAAATTGTAATACAAAATATTTAAAAAATTATATAAAATAAAATTTATTTCACATTAATATTTTTTTTTAAATAAAGCCACATAGAGTTTATAATCAAACGAGTTTTGAAGTTTATCCTTCGCTAAGTACCAACGAAAACCAATAAAAAAAATATATTTAGTTCAGTGTGATAAACAAGAAAATCCATAAACAACAAAAAAAAAAAAAATATATAAAAAATGGATATGTTAAATCAAATATTAAATATGAATGCTGGTGGAGCTTATGGTGGTGGCAAGGCTGGTGGCGCCTTTGATCCCCTAACATTTGCCATGAAACCACAAGTAGTGATACGAGCCTTGTGTTGGGTAAGTGTGTATATTGCGAGGGTCAACAAGACACAAAGAGAGAGAGAGAGAGAGAGTCTGTCTATTTTGCTTAGCAAACAATTGATGAAATATATCTTATTTCTTTTAATTAAAAACTATTTTCATTATTCATTGCTATTATTTTCACATGCTTGACTCTTAATTGTTTTAATTAAAATAGGTGTTTCTTTTTTTTAGGGTTTATGTATTACATTGTTTGTAATAACGTGTAATGTATTCGTTTGTACTAACATAGACATTTCTATTGATTTTGTTAAATTTTTTGACGTCCCTATTTTAGTCGTAAGTATTTGCGTGTTTTTCTAGGGAATATCCAGTTTATTTATTTTATTTAAATTTATTTATTAAATTATTTGCTTAACTGTACAACAAGAATATATCGTATAATTTGTGTTTGACTTGTATTCAAGGTTTACTTTGTCTCATTATATGAACTGGTGCAATTTTTTTTATAAGAAGTTATTAATAAACAAGTAAGTGTGTTAAATTTGGATATGCCGAATTTTTGTGTTTACATTTATATGTTTACATTAAAAGCTGCACTATTTCACTCTAACAGCTATAAACAATATATCTGTGGTTATAATCGATAACCGCCTAAGTCGACTTAAAAACGATTTGAGTTATGTATGTTATCATATTCTACTAACAAAACTTTATATTTACGGGCAAACCCCTTTTCAACATGTTTTTAAAAAGATATTAATAACAACATACTGACCGAAGTCGTAATAAAGCCCCATTACATTTATATAAAAATTAATTTTTTTCGAAGGCATGATTTTCGACTTGGCGGTTAAGGTTTGTGACGAAAGATATTTAGAAATGTAAATAATTCTATCGTATAAATTTAATATATATATAATATATATAATATGAATTCCATATGTTAGGCCATATCTTGGCACCTTGATGCCCGATTTAACCTTTTTTAAATACCAACCTGCTCGGAATTATGATAAACAATATTGTCTTAAGCTTACCCAGGTAAATAGTTTATTTTGTGAATGAGCGTGATTTCAATAGACAGACAGACGGACGGACGGACAGTGTCGAATATGTATTTTTCGCTTAATTACAAACGGAATGTCGAATTGATATATATACTCTGCATAGTGGTTTGGAGGGTATAAAAAACATTTTTGCATAGTAATAATAAATCTATAATATTCATAGGCTAGGCGATTTCTTATGAATTATGTTTTGTTCTACCGTTTTTTTTTCCCGATTTTGACCAAATGTATATTATTTGAAAGGTATTTCTTTTTAGCCGTTTTGCAGATTTACAGATTTTTAAATTTTTTCCTTTATTTTGAGTAAATTGCATTTAAAGTTGCTACTAACACATACATAAAATTATACAATGCTATGTGTTTGTTTATTAGATTTGTTAATGCGTTTGTAATAAAAATGTGTTTGTTTTTTGTGTTGATTTGTGAATTGGCTATAATTGATTAGCATACCTTTAGGGTGTTTATTTAATGAAAAAATAAAATTTCCTAGAATTTGCACTCGAATTTCGAGGGCTGGAATCTGCTAGCATTGATTATTATCTTAATTTTGTAACAATATTTTTAAAAATTCTAACCTACGTGGGGGGTTAACAAGTCTTTATAGAATTATAGAAAATTTTTTGGGTTGGTTCTTTTCAGCCTCTTCAACATAGTCTCGTGTTTGCTCGATGTACATCATCCAGCTTTTTACCAACTTTTTTTAAGACCTACGTAAAGAAAGAATTTGAAAGTTCCTGCTTCTGTTGCAGAAATGAGTTTTTAATTCTATTGGATTATTTTTTCGTCGAGCAATTTCTTTAAAATTTGATAACAGGACAAATTATCTGAAAACTGTTCCATCCCATAATAAAAACAAGTTAATTTGATACGTAAAAATATGCATTTTTACGCTTAATAAAAGTTACAATTACATAATAAATTAAAAACAGAATGAAACTTCTCGATTTCATAAAAAAATACATTTTGTATGGGAGCCCCCCTAACGAATGGAGATAGTGGATAGGTATGTTAGAAAAAAAAAATGTTGGAGAGAAAAAATTACATACATCCTAGGGGCTGTAGGGGCCAAATTTAACAATTTCATAAAACCACCATATTTGTCTGGGACCCCTTTAAGGAGTGGGGGATAAGGGGCTTATATGTTTTGAAGAAATGTTGGGGATAGAAAACTAATGAAGGTCAGTCATACAATTTACCACCCTACGCACTTATGGGACTATTTTTTCTATATATTTCTGGTCTGTAATATAAATTTTTTATGGGAGCCCCCTTAATGATAGGAGCGAGATGCTATTTATGTTCTAAAAAATGTTGTGGGTGGAAAACTAATAGGAGTTATACATATAACCCAACTAGGGCCATCTTAGGAGCTGTGGGGCCAATTTTTTACAATTTCATAAAACTTTAAACATTGTATGGGAGCCCCCCTAAGGATGGAGTTAGGGGGTTGGCATGTTCGGAAAAAATGTCAGGAAGGAAAATTAAGGATGGTCGGTCCTATATTTTATCCCTCTAGGAGTGTTTCAGTGTCAATTTTTTCCTTTTTGCCTTAATTTTGAGCTCGATGAGGAGCCACTTGCCCTCGTCTTACTCCACATTATCTTGAGGGTAGATCACTTTCTATTTTGGCTAAATAGGGGCGTTTTTTCTTGATTTCTTCGCGTAATTGGCCCAAAAGTGATAAAAAAATATTCTCCATTTATAATTTTTTCTTTTTCAAATAGTCAATGTAGATGTATGTGCTTTAGGGTGGCCCGTAATAAAAAAGTGGTCAATCTCTCGGTTTCAGCCCTAGAAATATGAGAAGAGCAAAAAAACTGAGAAATACAAAGTTTTGGGTCAATTAAAAAAAATTTAGAGGTGTCTCAACGCGACTGAAAATTTTAAGTGTATATGGGGAAAATATGAATTTTTTCAGATTTTACGAAAATTTCATGCTATAGTTTAATTTTTTAGACAAATTGTTATATGAATCGATGTCAGTACTAAATTATCTTTTCAAAAAGCTATATGACTTCAAAATCAAATACCCCAGACCGCTTATGTGCCAAAAAACTCTAGGTCATGAAATGTGATTAAAGTTTTTTCAACTTTAACAAATTGATTAAAGCCATAATTTTTTTTTGGTCTCTATACTTATAAGTAAGCAAACAAGAAGTATTGTTTTATTACCACGTTGTTAACCAATTACGCATTGAGACCGAAAATGGGAAATTTTCTTGATAAAATTTTGAAAACTCCTTTTTCAAGTTTTAAAAAATTTTCTTTAACAAAATTTAAAAAAATGGATCTGGCACTTTAAGGTTTTATTAAATACATGTCAGGGATTAACTGTGTGAATTTTTAGGTAAATCCCTCTACCAGAATTTTTTTGACAAAGATTTTATTTTTGCGGATTTCGAGAAGAATGTGATTTTTGTAAAATATTCTGTAAATGTACTCTTTCTAAATACTTTGTATCACAAATTCATCACTTTTCTACTTTTAAATGTTATATTTTATCTTAATAGCCTAGGGTTTCGAAAAAATATAATATGACCCCACTAACCCTTTTGGACTTGGGGTCACATATTGCCCCAAGCTAATGAAAGACAATTTATTAAAAAAAAAATCAAATATTTTTTTGAATTTTTATATTTGACGCTTAAAATATAATAACCAAATGTGCAATTCTTCCATGCTAAAAATTTGGAATAAATCGATCTTTGCCGAGGCCAAACTATGAATTTTGGCATATTGAAATAAATTAATTGTTCTAGTAAACTAGATGAAACCCTTACTATGAGTTGGGTAATAAAATAGTGCTATATTTTACGAAAACTTACCCTTATGTGCTCCTAGGGTTAAAATGATCCAAAATTTAGCAGTTTTTGTAAAATGTTTGAATTTTTTGACATAATCGTCCTATACTAGCTTGGGGTCATTTGTGTCCAAATGGGTTAATGACGTCAATTTATAAAATCATCAAATCACAAAAATCGATAAAATATAGCAGAATATTTACTGAATATTTCACAAAAAACTCATTTCTCTCGAAATCCGCAAAAAAATCTTAGTAAAAAAATTCTGGCAGTGGAATTTACTTCAAAATTCACACAGTTAATCCCTAATATATATTTAACAAAACTTTAAAGTGCCAGATCCATTTTTTAAAATTTTATTTAAGAAAATTTTTTAAAACTTAAAAAGGAGTTTTCAAAATTTTATCAAAAAATTTTCAACTTTCTTGAGACCGAAAATAATAATAGGTTAACAAGGTGGTAATAAAACAATACTTCATATCTGAGTACTGACAGGTATAGAGACTAAAACAAAATGTTGGCTTTAATCAATTTCTGAAAGTTGAAAAAAATGCCATCAAATTTCATGACCTAGTTTTTTTTGGCACAAAAGTGGTCTGGGGCATTTGCTATTTCTTGGCGAATTTTTATTCGATTTTGAAGTCATTTGGCTTTTTGAGAAGATAATTTAGTACTGATATCGATTCGTATAACAACTTGTCAAAAACAGATTAAACTATAGAATGAAATTTTCGTAAAATCTGAAAAAAGTCATATTTTCCCCATATAAACACACTTGAAATTTTCAATCGCGTTGAGCCACATTTAAATGTTTTTGATTGGTCCAAAACTTTGTATTTCTCACTTTTTTTGCTATTCGCATATTTCTAGGGGGTGCGACCGAGAGTTTGAACACTTTTTTTCTGCATATAATGAAGGGCCTAATGTGCATATACCTAAAAAAAACCGTGATCATAACCTTATTCATTTTTGGTGTTTAGTAGAGAATCCATGTTTCATCGGCGGAGAAATGAGGATCGCGACGGAAAAACTCTAAACCAGCTACTGAATCAGTCATCTTGACGATAGTGGCCTCAACTAGTACACGCCCTTAAATCATCGGTCACTCGAAACTATATCGTGGACTTTATCGATGATTTCAGAACATTGGGAGTTTTTTACGTTTCAAGTATATGTAGGTGTTTGATAACAGCACTAAATTAATTTTTTCCCATTTTTCAATGAAAAAAAAAAAACTAAAATTGTCTTAACCAATCGATTGTTAAAAAAAACTGGATAACGGAATTTTCAAAAATTTCCCAGTCGTCCTTTGTAACTTGATATTTTTCAAAAACCTACGACGCGTTAAATTCTAATTGATCTTTATATGATTTATAAAGACGTATTAACTCACACACAGAAAAAACAAATCACCAATACGAATTTTTTTAACATAAATTTAATAGCAGCTAACCGTTTTCTATTGTGTTCAATAATTTACTGTAAAGACAACACAATTCTTACTGTAATGAATCTGAAATTCGTTTATTAAATTCATCGCAATTTGGTTGGCAATAAATTCGATAGCCACATTGAATCTGTATTCTCTGTGAAACCACGTACGTTCTGTCAAATTATCTTTGATTTTATAAACAGCTTCAATAATTCCTCGATTTTGTATCAACAGATTTTAAAAATCTGTTTGTCGAGCTGAGATTAAGAGATTTATGCGTAATGTTTTCGATCTTTCTTCACAAACATAAAAGAAATCGAAAGCAATTTGCAATCACAAGTTCCAAAAATTATTTAATTGCAAATTGTGGTGAACAAAAGAGGAACGGAAAAGTACCGTACGCGCTATCATGGCTGAAAATACACTACGAAGTAATGCAATCAATGAAATTATTGAAAAAAAAAAAAAAAATGATTCATAGAAATGTTATCGCAATATAAGCTGCTCGTTTGTTTTATACCCACGCAAATACAGTGGGATCGAATGGTTTAATTTTGACTCATCCTTAACATCTATCGTTATAGTTCTTATTGCTTTTCGAGAACATGAGAAAAGTCTTCTTAAAAAGTGTTCATTTTGGAGGGTTTTTAAGCTGAGCGTAAATGGATTTTGAAAGTAATTTAATATTGCTTAAATCGTGCTAAGCCCCGGTAAAATAATGAAATCGGTGAAATGCATGCAAAATTTGTGGGGATAAAGTGGAAAATTTTATTTTATCCATCGACTTTTCGACTTTGATCATATACTAAGTCGACTTATTAACTTTTCGACTATTTTGCAAGTAAAAGTCGATTATTCGACTTTTTATATGAAAATTTTTAATCGTGAAAAATCAATTTTTTTAAAATTTGTAGTCAATTAATTCGAATTTGAATGTAGATTTGATAGGAGTATTAATAATAATCATGAGTTCGTCTTTTATAGCAGTAAAATAGAACATAAATAGGGATTGAATATGTTATAAAGTTATCGCATCCCTGATAACGATAAAATAAAAATTTCGTACAATTTTAAGGGGTTTGAATTTTATTTAATAATAATTTTATTGAATAAATACAATTTGAGATCAAATTTACATTTCATTAAAGATTAATTTTATATTTAATTTTCGGTTTTATATAAAATTATGGATTTAAAAGCCTTGTTTTCTTTTATGAAGCTTCATATATACAAGCATATTCAAGTCTCTTGGCGATAACCGGTTTCGCAATTGCTTCGCTATCAACTCTGCGTGCGAAAATAATCATTCACAGGGGACTGATGTTGTAATAATTGACAATATTCTTTTCGAAACTTTCCAAATTTGTGGATATTCTGATTCCTTACTTCTCCACGCCAAAAATGGATCAGGGTTTATCTTAAGACTTACAATTGGGCTTGTAATTTCATCGATTTATATTATTGTTGTACACAGAACTGTCTCAAAAATACCAAATATCATTGGAGACAGTTTCCACAACATCAAAGCATACCGCCTCTTCTGGTTCTTTTACTACGGAATTACGAATTTTTAAAGTCTTTCTTTTAACTCATACTCTCTGTCTGTCTGTCTGCCATGGGTGGACCCCATTCCCCCTTATTCAATTGATCTGAAACTTGGCCCATAGTCTTGTCGTGACTACAGATTAATTTTGGGGTAGTCACGCACAGGCACGCGTGGTCAAGTACAGTCACGGACAGTCACGGAGTGATCTAAATGCCATTTCCCCTCATCCGCTCGATCCCAAACTTGGTCCATACACTTGCTGTGAAAAAAGATTAACTTCGACTTAGTCACGCACGGTCACGCGTGGTCATGCACAGTCACGGAGTGATCTAAATGTCATTTCCTCTCATCCGATCGATCTCAAACTTGGTCCATACACTTGCTGTGAAAAAGGATTAACTTTGACTTAGTCACGCACAGTCACGCATGTCATTTACCCCCATTCGGCCGATCAGAATCTTGGTCGATATACTTGCTGTAAAGAAAGATCAACTTCGACTTAGTCACGCACAGTCACGGAGACATTACAACCCCACTTCCCCTCATCCGATGGATCTGAAACTTTGTCCATAGACATGTTGTGGCCAAAGATTAATTTTAACATAGTCACACACTGTCACGCACAGTCACGGAGATATTCAAAACTCATATGCGTAAGGAAAGAAAGAGTTTTAATAAAAACTTTGTTTTTATGGGTTAGATTATTTGAATTTCAGTTTTTTCGAGTTCATCAGCAAAAATATGGTGAACATTTAGTTTTTTTTTAATTCTTCCAATGTAATTTTTACCAATATATAAAATTGCCTATTCTGAGCGGAATGCATTTGCTGAGAATTACCTTCTTTTCAGCGCTAACTTCTTCTGTTATCTGCCCAGAGGCTTAAAAACGTTTTTATTTCAGCTAACGCCTCAATTGTGTCCCCTGTTAGCAAATTCCGCGTTTTTGCCCGGTAAATTTTGTTTCGGTATGATCAGCCAGAAAAAGAAAACGATCCACTATTTCGCATGAATTCCATCTTGTTCGGACTTCTTTAAATTATTAGAAAGTATTGCTGACATTATAACGTTTCATCAATTAACATATCGTGTTATAGTGCGTAGACTTTGCACTTTTTCGCTAAATTTAACCATTTTAATGTCATATTTCGGTATTTTTACAAAACAATTGGTAACACTGGCTTTTTTTAATCTATTGTGTTATCGATTATATAAAACCAACAATAATCGATTCACTTATTCAATTTGAAAAAATCTGAAACTGAGGCTTATCGATGCTTGTTGAACCATATGGCGAGGCTGCCTTAAGTGAGAGATGTTAAAATGAGTGGGTTTAAAAGTTTAATGGTAAATTTGATACCGAAGACATGGAATGTAGCAGAAATAGCAGCATTATTTGATCAAGATTCTTGTCAAACGAAAGAAGAACTTGCATTTACATCAGTAGGGTGACTCAATAAGCAATTTCAAATCATTTAAAATCAATGGAAATGATCCAAAAACAAGGAAATTGGTGCCGAGAAACGTTGAACTCCGATTTTCCACATGTGAAATGATGCTTGCTTGGCTTGGCATTAACTAAACGGTTTTTTTTTACCGGTTTTCACCGAAAACTGCAGCCACTATGATAAACCAAAATGAAAGAACTAATGAAGACCACTTCGCTATGATTCAGAATCTAAAGCTAAAACAAATATTCACGGAAAAAACTATTTTTGCTCAAACCGAACGAAATAATTACTGGAGCTATCTACAGAATACAATTGATGAGATTGAGTTGAACACTCCACGAAAAGCGTACCCAAAATTACTCCAGAAACGATAATCATTTTAAAGGAAATTTTAGAAACTTTCAAACAAAATATTAATAAGTTAAATAGTTAAACTTAACGAGCCATATTTCCGGAACCAAACAATCCAGTAAAATTTCTGCAAATTCACTTGGATCATTTCTACTAGTTTTCATAAAACTCTTTTAAGTGACGAATTAAACATAAATTGTAAAAAAAAATATTGTTTTAACAATCAGTTAACAATCCAAATTATATTCTAATTTATTACTTTATTGCATTACAGAGTCCATTCCTTTAGTTGCCTTACTCAATAGTTAATTATAATAGTTTAAGTAAATTAGTTCATTAGGCATTAAGAGCAGTTTTTGGGATGCCAATTAATCTTAGTTAAGATTAACTTACGAATTTTAACGGTTTAGTCAAATAGTTTAAATATTTAAAATATTCAGAAATCTGGGTTTAACTAAATTAACTTTAACTAACAACGCATAAACTTAGCTTTAGTAAGTCAGGAATTCTATTAGTAGTGTCCATTTAATTTGAAAATTTTTTTATTCTTGAAAAGGAATAAATAAAATTCATCAGAAGACAACAACAAAATTTCGGAATAATCCTAGAATATAGCGGCTTAGAAGAAAGAACAAATTCGATTCCATATGGCCAAGTTCAAGTGGTTAAGAAGAGCTGACAACATGAAGTCATAGTCGTATGTTTTAATTTTATTCATATTCTTTAAACACTTGTAATACAAAATTAAACTTATAATAAAGAACAATTAACTAACAAATTAACTAAGAAGGATTAACGGGTATCGCTAACTAAATTTGGAAAATGATTTTGAGCTGATTGTTGTAATGGAATATTAGCGTTAGAACAAATACTTTTTTTCTTCATACTAAATATGCTCTGTCATAGCATATGAGATCATACTCCCCTGTCTAATCGAGTGTAATTGAAAAGTGAGTGATGAAATTAATTAGATTATAGTAAAGGAATACATTTGCGAATTAAAGCATAGAGCGCTTTGTTTCATTCCACTTAATTTGAGAAAGTTAAAAAATATCAACTTTTTTATAACTATGCTGGTTACGTGCAGTTGTAGGGCGTGTACTCTCTTAAATTTTTTTTTTTTATATTTTTAAGCCTAGTTCCACGAAGCCGAGTGGCTTGCCTGCAGATTCTAATTTTGGGTCCAGAGATAAGCCGGATTTGGCTAGTTTTTGCAGCAACAGACCAAAACCTCTGGTGGGAATCGAACCCACTATCCCGACATGATAGGCGAGCACGCTACCTACTCACCTACCTAACTATTTAGAAAAGGCAAAGTACATTTTTAAGAAAAGGTACGATTTAAGAAAAGGTAATTTTGAAAGAAAAGTTACTTAAAAAAAAGATTTTTAAGAGAAGCTCCTTTTTAAGAAAGGATAATTTTTTAGAAGTGGTACTTAAAAAAAAGTACTTTTTTAAGAAAAAGTAATTTTTTAAGAGAATATAATTCTCTAAGAAAAATTTCTTTTTCAAGAAAGAGTTTTAAGAGAAGCTCCTTTTTAAGAAAGCATAATTTTTTAGATGTGGTACTTTTTTTTAAGAAAAAATACTTTTTAAGATAAGGTACTTTTTTAAGAAAAGGTAGTTTTTTGAGAAAAGCCGTGAACTTTTTAAGAAAAGGTACCTTAAAAAATGTACTTTTCAAAGACAAGGTACTTTTTTAAGAAAAATACTTTTTAAGACAAGGTGTTTGTTAGTAAAATGTTGTTGAAGGACATCTACTTTCTTAAGAAAATTTACTTTTATTTTTGGAAAAGGTACTGTTTTCAGAAAAAGTTCTTTTTTAAAAAAATATTTTTTAAGAAAAGGCACTATTTTAAGGAAACGTATTTTTTGAAAAGAAAAAGTACTTTTTTAAGAAAAGCACTTTTCAAGAAAAGATACTTTTTTAAGAAAATATACTTTTTTAAGAAAAGGTAATTTTTATAAGAAGAGGGACTTTTTAAGAAAAGGTAATTTTTGAAGAAAAGGTACTTTTTAAGAAAAGGTACTTTTCAAGAAAAAGTTCTTTTTAAGGAAAAATTACATTTTTAAGGAAAAAGTACCTTTTTAAGAAAAGTTACTTTTTAGGAAAAGGTACTTTTTTAAGAAAAGGTAGTTTTTTGAGAGAAGCTATGAACTATTTAAGAAAAGGTACCTTTAAGAAGAAGTACTTTTTTAAGAAAATGTGCTTTTTTAAGAAAAGGTATTTTTTAAGAAAAATACTTTTTAAAAGAAGGTGTTTATTAATAAAATGTATTTTTTAAGAACATCTGCTTTTTTAAGAAAATTAACTTTTAAGGAAAGGTACTTTTTTCAGAAAAAGTACTTTTATAAGAAAGAGTACTTTTTTAAGAAAAGGTATTTTTTAAGATATGGCATTTTTTTAAGAAAACGTATCGTTTTCTTAAAATAGTGTTTTTTAAGAAATGGCACTTTTTAAGAAAAGGTACTTTTTTAAGAAAAGGTACTTGTTAAGAAAATATACTTTTTTAAGAAAAGGTGATTTTTTTAAAAAGAGGTACGCACTTAGAAAAGGTACTTTTTAAGAAGAAGGAAATTTTTTTTTAACAAAAAGTTACTTTTTAAGAAAAGGTAAATTTTTAAGAAAAGGTAGCTTTTTGAGAGAAGCTGTAAGCTATTTAAGAAAAGGTACCTATAAGAAGAAGTATTTTTTAAGAAAATTTACTTTTCTAGGAAAAGGTACTTTAAAAAAAAATACTTTTTAAGACAAGGTGTTTATTTACAATATATACTTTTTTAAGAACATGTACTATTTTAAGATAATTTACTTTTTTAAGAAAAGTTACTTTTTTCAGAAAAAGGAAACGTATTTAAAAATATAAATGATTTTTTAAGAAAAGGTACATTTTAAGAAATGGTACTTTTTTAAGAAAAGGTGATTTTTTTAAGAAGAGGTAGTTTTTGAGAAAAGGTATTTTTTTTTAAAAAATTTACTTTTTTAAGAAAAGGTACTTTTTAAGAAAAATAATTTTTATGACAAGGTGTTTTTTAAGAAAATTTACTTTTTATGAAAAGGTACTTTTTAAAAAAAGTACTTTTTAAGACAAGGTGTTTATTAATAAAATGTACTTTTTTAAGAATATATACTATTTTAAGAAAATTTACTTTTTTAAGGAAATGTACTTTTTTCAGAAAAGGTACTTTTTTCAGAAAAAGGAAACGTATTTTTTTTAAAGAAAAAATGATTTTTTAAGAAAAGGTACTTTTTAAGAAATACTACTTTTTTAAGAAAAGGTGATTTTTTTAAGAAGAGTTAGTTTTTTAGAAAAGGTACTTTTTTTTAAAAATATTTACTTTTTCAAGAAAAGGTACTTTTAATAAAATTTACTTTTTTAAGAAAAGGTACTTTTTTCAGAAAAAGAAAAGATGTGTTTTGGAAGAAAAAGTACTTTTTTAAACAGAGGTACTATTTTAAGAAAATTTACTTTTTTAAGAAAAGGTACTTTTTCAGAAATAGAAAACGTATTTTTTTTTTAAGAAAAAGTGTTTTTTTAAGAAAATGTACTTTTTGACAATAGTACTCTCTCAAAAAAATTTAATTTTTTAAGAAAAGGAACTTTTATAAGAAAAATAATTTTTAAGACAAGGTGTTTTTTAAGAAAATTTACTTTTTTAAGAAAATGTACTTTTATCAGAAAAAGAAAACGTATTTTTTAAAAAGAAAAAGTACTTTTTTAAGAAAGGGTCCTTTTTAAGAAATAGTACTTTTTTAAGAAAAGGTAATTTTTGAAGAAAAGGTACTTTTTTAGAAAAGGTACTTTTTTAAGAAGAAGGTTCTTTTGAAGAAAAGGTAATTTTTTAAGGAAAAGGTTATTTTTTAAGACAAGGTACTTTTTTAAGAAAAGGTACTTTTCCGCGGGAAGCTGTGAACTACTTAAGAAAAGGTACCTTTAAGAAGAAGTACTGTTTTATGAAAATGAACTTTTTTAAGAAAAGGTACTTTTTAAGAAGAATATTTTTAAGACAAGGTCTTTATTAATAAAATGTCCTTTGTTAAGAACGTATACTTTTTGACGAACATTTACTTTTTAAAAAAAGATACTTTTTTCAGAAAAAGAAAATGTACTTTTTTAAAAGAAAAAGTGTTTTTTTAAGAAAAGGTACTTTTGAAAAAAAAATTTCTTTTTAAGAAAAGTACTTTCTTCAGAAAAAGAAAACGTATTTTTTTTTAAAGAAAAAGTACTTTTTTAAGAAAAGGTACCTCTAAGAAGAAGTTCTTTTTTTAAGAAAAGGTAATTTTCGAAGAAAAGGTACTTTTTTATAAAAGTTATTTTTTTTAAGAAAAGTGGTCTTTTTAAGAAAAGGTACTTCTTAAGAAAAATGTTATTTTTAAGAAAAGGTACTTTTTTTGGAAAAGGTACTTTTTTAAGAAAAGGTAGAAGTACTTTTTTAAGAAAATGTACTTTTTTAAAAGAGGTACTTTTTAAGAAAAATATTTTTTAAGATAAGGGGTTTATTGATAAAAATGTACTTTTTTAAAAACGTCGACTTTTTGACGAAATTTTACTTTTTAAAAAAGGATATTTTTTCAGAAAAAGAAAACGTATATTTTTTAAAGTAAAAGTACTTTTTTAAGGGGGTGGTGTGGGTAAGGTTTTATAACCTTTTTTAATTTCTCTTTCTGAATGTACAACATGTCGAGAGTGTTGTATCAAAATTTCAAGTAAATCGGAGCAAAACTTAAGAAGATACA
Source organism: Cordilura impudica (assembly GCA_963682025.1). Taxonomy (NCBI): domain Eukaryota; kingdom Metazoa; phylum Arthropoda; class Insecta; order Diptera; family Scathophagidae; genus Cordilura; species Cordilura impudica. The sequence continues at coordinate 166,909,773 of OY821521.1, read as the reverse complement.
GCGTTTCACGTCACGCACAGTCACGGTGTGATTTAAACCCCATTTCCCCTCATGAAACTTAATCCAAAGACTTGTTGTGACCAAAGATTAATTTTAAAATAGTCACGCAAAGTTTGATTACTTTTTAGCAATATGACAAAGATTCTTATTAACAAGTTGTAAAATGTTTGGTTTTAGATTTGTTAAAATAAAATAAAATTTATTATAAGTTATCATCCGGAAGTCGATTACGTTGCTTGGATTTGTTCATATTGATAACAAAGAAAGTGGAACCAAATAAAGAAGCAAAATATGCAACGTTTTCAGAAAATTCGAATATGAAACTTTTGGTAAACATTTATAAGAATTGAAAAGATCGCTTTCATGAAACTTACTACGAAGATTATCAGATAACTTCGTCGATAAAAACAACAAATCTTGAATTTAATACATATCTCAATAGCTGGACTTTATACAAGTAAAAATTATAGTCTCCTGAGTGGTTAGGCAAATACTTTTTGTATATCGGGAATAGATGCAAAATTTTATCTGTGAAATTTTTCTAGTTGGCCATATCTGCAATGAATTGATTTTTACCTTGCAATTTTAAATTAAGAATATTTAGGTATGTAGTTATGACTACAAGAAATGCAAAATCACACAGCCACTTATCATTAGAAATTTCTTTAATTGGCTTTTGTTTTTCGTTCAAAAATATTTCGATCTCTTCCAGCAAATCAGAAAATCTTTATAATGTTTTCCAATAATAAATTAGGTCATTATATTCCGTTTCTAATTTTTCCAGAAAAGATTTTAAGACCTTTATTTTTTTTATGAAATTTTCTACTGATATAATCTTATCCTAAGCTTTTCCACAAAGATTTTGTTAATGACCAATGCAATGGAACTGAAATAGTTCCAGCTTTCGAAATACAAGACTATTTTTCAGCAATAATAACATCGATGGGACACCATCTGGCCTAATTCTAACAAGATTTTTCATATCAAGACTAATGCCGTTTTCTTTTCTGACAAAAAATGTCACATTTTATTTGCACTTTTTTCGAACAGTATATTTATATATACATATATTCTAAATTAAGAGCAACCTTATCTTATATATCAATCGAAAGGTCTCAAAGAGCTGTGTTCATAAAATGCATAAAAAATTGATTATTATCCTCTTTGAAATCATAGGGTGAGAATATTAAAAAAAGGGGAACAATGGGGAAACATTCTCACACTATGACCTGAAAGAAATCAATGGCTACAATTTTTTGTGATTTACGAGGGCTTGACTCTAAACCTTGCGACTGATGTATAAGATAAGATTGCTCTTAATTCAGAATATATATAAAAATATACTTTTCGAAGAAAGTGCAAATGAAATGTGACATTTTTTGTCAGAAAATAAAACGGCATACATTTTTCACATTCATAAAGTAGACAAGTCAACAAATCACTACCAGTCGTCAGATTTTTCAATAAACTAATACCCAATAATTCTTCATAAACATTAAAATTATCAGTGACACCACGGAAAAATATCATAAGTTGAACCGTTGACGAAATATCGGTGGACTCATCAATAGCTAGGGAAAATATCTAATATTTTGAGCTCTTTATTTCAACTACGTTATCAGTTATTTCAACAACCCGGCGCTGAAATGTGGTTCTGCTCAAATAAATTTTTTAAAAATTGTTTGATGTATCAGGAGGCAATATTTTTTTGCTGCTGTTAATAAACATAGTTTAATAAATTCTCCCTCAGTAACAGCGAGAGTATTTTTGGCAATGAATAATAACAAATCGTAGCTCGTTCCTGAAACAACTTCCAAGTCATAATGGATTTTATTTAAAAAGCTGTTTCTGTGCTATAATACCTCTTTTCAAGGATTTAATTTTATCTTTGCATGTAACGGATATGATTTGCTGATAGTCTGGGTGTATTAAGATGATGCTTTTAATATTAAATTTATTAATGCAATTTATTGTAACTCGACAATTTAAGCAGATACCTTTTTTTATTCTCGATAACACAATATATATTTGTCCAAAAACTATGTATTATATTTTCTACTTTCAGATACCAATTTTCTTTTAACTAATGTAAATTTGTGGGGCTAATAAGTAATTATTTTTTTTTCAAAATTACAATTAATTCAATCAAAAACAAAATTAACTAAAAATTTTGCTTAATATTCTTACCTCTAATTTTAGCTTGTCTTCGCTTTAGAAAAAAAAAACAAATACAAACAAAAAAACATATAAAACCTAGATAAAATTCTTATACTTATTAAATACACTAGCAAACAAAGTTTTGGACTGGAGCCACCAAATATCTTTCCAAGAGTAATTTGGTGGGCTGAATCGGAATCTACAATTGGTTTTTTCTATCATTTTCGGCTTTCGAGATACAAACAAGCAAGAAAATTATAGTCGGCTTAGACTGACTATACAATACCCTATATCATGCGCTTAGGGGCACACTCTCTTAGATCCAATTAATTGAATATAGAAAATAAGCATATACTAAATTTGAGTGGCATTGTTATTATTTGTTTTGCTTTGGGATAAGAAAAAATTCATTTCGGATGCTGTATTTATATGGTGGCTAGGTCGGAAAATGGACCGATCTTGACCATATTGGATAGAGTCTCTTATATCTTGCAAAAACATAAAGAAACAAAATTTGAGAAAAATCTGTGCAATGTTTTTGTTTTTTGATAGATTTAAGTGAAGATCGGGAGGCAGCTTTATATGGGGTCTATGACTACGAATTGTACTAAAGGATTAATTTTTGGACTACTGATTAATGGATGTAATAAACACACACAATCCTAATTTGAACGAGACGACAAGTTAAGGCGATTTCATAGGGGTCATTTGTATGGGGACAAGGTCTGAACATGCACCGATTTTCACCAATTTCAGTAGACAGAAGCTTATATATCGAATTTCATCAAAACATATTCATATTTGCGAGCTGTAGTTTGATTAAAATTTTACATGGACACACAGACAGACAGACGGACGTACAGACAGTTCAGAAAGTGATTCCGAGTCGATCGGTATAATAAAAGTCTAAGGTATAGGTCAGATATTTTTTGTAGTTACAAACATCAGCACAAAGTCATTATATTGTGACCACATAGTGGTATAAGGTATAAAAATTTAAAAAATAAAAAAATATTTCTTCAGAATCACTTTCTGAGTCGATTTATCGATGTCCGTCCGTCCGTCCGTCCGTCCGTCCGTCCGTCTGCGTGTCCATGTAAACCTTTTAATCAAACTACAGGTCGCAAATATAAATATATTTTGATGAAATTTGGTACATAAGCTTCTATCAGCTACAAGATGAACGCTGTTGAAATTGGTGATATTCGGTCTATGTTCAGACCTAGTCCTCATACAAATGACCCCTATGAAATCGACATAAATTGCCATAAGATCCAATTATCACATAGATCTTAGTCAAATTAGGTTTGTATGTGTTTATTGTATCCATTAATCAGTAGTCCAAAAATAATCCCTAACTGACTAACGCTACTAACTATTATGAAGATTTAGAATGAATGTGGGCTTCTGTCAAATTAATAATGGGAAATTGTAGTGTATTGACTGTAGTATTGACTGTTTGCAGTACTGCCAGCATGTGATAAAAAATGAACAAGACGTGATAGCCCAATTTTTTTGCCAGATTCGAATTCAGATTAGTTAAAAAACATGCTTCGTTTCTGCAGTCATTTTTTTTTTAAATTTGTGATATTAGTAGCATGTCATGAATTTTTGGCCATAAAAATGGTATGTCAAAAAATTTGAATAATGAAGAAAACAAGAAAAATATTTGCACTACATTGATGTGTTAAATCCAGGGATCGTAATGGTTATGAGTGATATCAAAAAACTTCTTTTATGAAAATTATTTTGTGAGTTTAGAAAAAAAAACCTATCTAAAGTTAAAAAAAGGGTCGCATGAAACTCTTAAAAATAGAATTTTATTTTTCCGTCATAAAATAAAACCCTTTTGAGGAGTTTTTTTTCGTCAGAAAATAAAAGTCATTTCATATAAATAGACACCCAAATAAAAAAATATTTTTAAATATTATTTGTATTATTAAATTGATTGCTTCTGAGTCTTCTGATTGTAAAAAATAATAATTGCAAGATAATTAGTTTTCTATACAAATTTGTTTTCTATAGTAAGGTAAGTGCGTGGGTACCACACGTATATTTTTATTGAATGTTTAATTAATAATTAATAGTTATTAATTTTAATTCCGCAATAAGTTCAAATCGTGAACATGGGTCGCAATTCCGATATTACGAGTCGCAATTTTTTTGAAAAAGTTGAAAATTTACATGTATGCTGGCTGTGTAAATGCGTTTTTAAAGGTGATCATGTTACCAATTTAAAGCGTCATTTAATCAACAAGCATAAACAGGAATACAACATGGAACTGAATAATGAGGAGAATAAAAAGAAATTAAAAAGATTTTCAGTTACAATGGCTCCTGAAGAAATGAAGAAAGCGTGTGTTGATTTAGTCACAACAGAAAAATTACCATTTGCTTTTTTTTTGATTCAGATGCGTTCAAGGTCGTTACGAATCAACTCTTCGGTGGACTTGGTATCCCAGCAGTTACATCCAGAAATATAACTGAGTTAGTTAATGAAGCATACGAAAACGAAAGAAGCTGCTTAGAAGCAAAACTGAAAAATAAGTTGCTGTCTTTGAAAATCGACATGGCCACGAGACTTCAACGCAGCGTAATGGGTTTTAACATACAGTTTTACAATATATCGCAAATTAAAAAAGCTAAAGTTTAAAATATTTTGGAGGGTTTTCGCATCGAAAAGAATCAAATATATACAATTGTAATGGACAATGGCAGGAATCTGATAAAAATGGTGAGATTATTCGGCGAGGAGGATGAAGCGAGTCTAATTACACTGTCTCTAGCGGCCTTCTACGAGAAATCTCCGTATTTTCAGTACAATCAGTGAAGTGTGCTGCTCATTCACTGCAACTTATTGTTAAGGACTATTTAGATACTATTAATAAAGATTTGCTGATTCGCACCTTCGAAGTTTAGCGAAGGGCTTGCGAACTCCTACTTACAGGTTTGTTGTACACAAGATGAATATGATTGAAATTTTTAGACAAAAAGTTTAAAATTATTTTAGAAGCAAGACTCGTAATCTTATCTTACCGCAAGTTTCAATAGATGTCCCGACTCGATGGAATTCTACCTACTTTACGATAAAAAGTTTAATGCCCTACAAATCCTTCTGCTTGAAAAATGTCGATGCCGCGCTTAATCTAGGTCAGTCAGAATGGGAAAATATGGAAGCCTTATTAGCCCTTTTTGAGCCTGTAGACGTCGCCACGCAAAAGTTTCAAGAAGAGCAATTTTTTTCAGCGATTTTTTCAAAATATGGCTTCAAATGAAGCTTGAAGTTCAGCGGAAGCCCGACAGCTCTGAATTTTTAGAAAAGTTGAACGGCGTGAGATAATGCTGTTAAAAAATCCAAAACTCCTTGCAGCTTTATATTTGGATCCGCGTCTCCAGAGCATCATAGCGAAGGAGCCTTTTAAATTAATTTGTGCTCGAACCCATTTTAAAGAAGTGATTGTTCGGATTTTGCAGTTGGAGGAGCAAGTAAGTTTTTAAAAATATTTTATCAATCTTTTTCTATAAATCCGTTTTATTTGTTTTCCTCTTTGCAGATAAATAACTAATGCGATGATCGACCGTCGACGAGCAGGGAAGCTTTACCATCTTCACCGGTAGTTATTCCATCTTCGCCGGGTGTTTGCTATATATCTCAGTCTCAACCATCGCTTTTGCGACAGTATTTGAATTCCTTAAAGGCAGGTAGAGAATAAGAAAGCGAAGAAAATGATAACGAGGATGAGAGAAAAAAACCTTTCTATGAAATCGATAATTTTTCTCCAAGGCCGTTATCGATTGATAAACCTCTTTTTGAATTCTGGGAGGCGAAACAAAATTCAATATCCGTTTTTATATAAATTGGCCAAAACAGTGCAATGAGTAAGAGTGGAAAGAGCATTTTCTGCTCTTAAATTGGTGTTGAGCGACCTGCGTTCAAATCTTTCTGCAGAAAATTTAGAAAAAGTTATGTTCGTAAAATTAAACAAATAAAATTTTGTTTAAATTACTACACACACTATAAATAAACAAAATGAGTTTTATTTTAGAGAGAAAAAGTAAAGCTCTTCATAAGAGTTTTATTTTATTTTATATCAGATAGACTCAATAAAAAACATACTATAAAAAAAGAAGAAAATAAACAAAACGAGTTTTCTTATAGACGGAAAAAATAAAATTCCCCAAAAGAGTTTTATTTTATGACGGCAAAATAAAACTTTTTTTAAGAGTTTCATTGAAAAATAACTCTTAACTGTGGAGTTGAGATCATTTTTGAAGATCACCATAGATTCTGAAAGAGCACTTCAATACGAATCTATTGGTATTTGACAGTATAGGTCTCCGTCAACTATAACATGGAGATTTTTTGAACTTAAATTGTCTGGATAACTGTTATTTACGGTCCCTGGTTAAATCTCGATTATATTTAAAAGTAAGATAAACAATTTGTAAATGCGGAAATGTGTTCTAAATGATATTTTTTTTTGGCAATTTGTATTAAATTTACAGTATATCAAAAGGCCATACCAAACATGATAGGGTGCCGCACTTTGTGTATTCTTGGTATAGGGTAATCTATAGTCGGTTTTGACTAACTATAATTTTCTTACTTGTTTTTTTTTTTATTTCCTTATAAAGAAAAGGATGAAAGTACACAATTTTATATATTAAAAATTAGATCATAACTAAAATTAACATTAGCAAACACCGCAATATTGCTGTTTAATATTCAATCATTATTAACACCGACATTTGAAAGCTTATAACGTATACGTTATGTGAATTTAGTAAGAAAAGAACACATACGGACCGATGTTTAGTTTTTATTACAATACCAAGCTATTCGAACAATCTATTTCTATTAAACCAAATTAACTACCCTCTCCCAAAATCTGTTTAAATTATTATTATAAAAAGAAAATGAAAGCGACTTTATAAAAGTTAGAGTTTTACTGGTACACAAATCGCATTCGTTATAAGCTATTGGGCGTTGTAATTTTTCATTCAAATATAGTTTTCTAAATACCCACTTTTGTGCTCTATATACAAGTATGAGTAGGTATATGTAAAATACATGTCTTATATGGCCTTGTCGTATATTTATAAATGTTTGAAAATTTTAACAGCAGTATGCTATAATAAGAAATTTAATGTGTTCGACAAAGAAACCGAAATATAAAACAACTGAAAGTGCTGAGAACAGAAAAAAAAGGGAACAAACGTGATGTAGGACAACACATACATACTCTTAAGTGGATAAAAGAGGAAAGAAATGGTACTAACATACTATAAAATAAATGTACACTGAAATTTTTTATTTTTAGGAATACAAAGGAAAATTGGAGGATATGGATTATTTTAGTAAGTAGTAGAAAATGTATTTCTTTAAAAGTTTAGCATAATTGATTGAAATGCTTAAGTGTTTACTCTTTTATGTTACTTCTACTTAATTTAACAAAATGTAAAAATGACTTCACATACAAAGATTGCTAAAAGGGTCAAGGAGAATATCGTCTAAGTTATTTGATATTTTAAAACGACTAAATACATTTTATATATAAAACACCAATAAAATGGGATATGCCCTAGTTACATTTCTTGTAAAATTACTAAAAAAAAATATAAATTTAATCGTAATGATGATTTATAGTTACTTTCCTCACTGACAATGGTGAGTCGGTGAATGCGTAATATCGTAAATATATTATACGTATTACGATTAGGCAGAAAAATGAGTACTAAATATTGATTTCACAATGTTTCTTATTTTACCATACCGAAAAATTTTTTTAATGTACAGAAATTCGAATAAAGACTCAAACTGTCATATAAACGGATTATAAAGATCGCACATTCTACGTCATAATAAATAAAATACTTTGATCTGCAATTGAATATAAAAAGAAAGGGCTGATAAAAACAGCATACACTACTCGAGGCTTAGTTTATATTAGATTCAATGGTAATGACGAAGCAGTTAGAGTTGAGACTATTGAAGCACTTAACAACTTATTTTCTGATGGATATTTTCCTGCCAACAACTGATGATTTGGTAATGGTTTTAATAGTAAATTGGTATATCTGTCTTCATGTATTAATTCTTTTATTAGTTTTACTATTTTTTATATATGTACGTAACAAATTTGATATATTTTTTAGATTTTCTAACACTTTTTGTAAACTTTTTCCTTCTTTATCTTTGCGTTGCTTTTTTAAACCTTCATAATGATTTCAAACGGTGATAGTTTGTCCTTCAGTTCCAAACACGTAACTTATAATTTTATTCGTATTTTATGCAAACACAGATCAGGTTACTTGATATTTTCTTTGTCAGTAGTAGATGGGAAATCCATTTTAAATCTCTCCGTGGCTGCGCTTGAACATGCGTAACTGTGCACGACTAAGTCAAAGTTAATCATTTTTTATCATTTTTGTACAGAAAGTGTATGGACCAAGTTTCAAATCGATCGGATGAGGGGAAATGACATTTTGATCACTCCGTGACTGTGCGTGACTATGCGTGGCTGTGCGTGACTACTCCAAAATTAATCTGTAGTCACAGCAAGACTATGGCCCAAGTTTCAGAACAATTGGATAAGGGGGAATGGGGTTGCCCCACGACAGACAGTCAGACAGACAGAGAGTATGAGTTAAAAGAAAGAGTTAAAAAGGAACCTGAAGATAATAATTTCTCACGAAGAATTGTTATCGTTATCTGATCAAAAAGCAACAATCCCGCTCCAAGGTCAACTGAAATAACCAATATGAATTTCCGCCTCATAATTTTATTCCACCCTAATGTATATGTTGGAATTTTTCTTATGGTCGTAATCATTGTAGTTGTGACACTTGCTTTCCGAGGGTATGTGTATGGTTATATTACATACACGATATAATAAAACAAGTAAGAGTGTTAAATTCGGCTGTGCCGAATCTTTGATACCCTCCACCTCAGTTTGAGTATTGATGATAAATGTAAACAAAATATTGGAAAAATATGCATGCATTTCCTATATGCATGCGTTTCCGGTTATATGACATAACTTCTCGTTTAATTTAGTTTTTGATAATTAAATAGCTCGCCCTAACTTCGATTGCAAAGGTAATGGTTGCATTAAATCGTGCTTTTTTGGCTTTTAACTGGCCAAATATTTCTTCATTGCGGCCATATATGAAAAAATGATGAATTCGTGAATGCACTGAAAAGCTTAATGAGGATCTCAATATAATATTTGAATGGGCTTCTTCAAATGGACTTTACTTAAATCCAAAAAAAAATCAAAATGTTTAGTTATCACTCAAAGAAATCAAACCATCCCTAGAGATATTCCAGTATCATTAGGTAATCAGAATATTGAAATCGTGGAATCTGCTAGGAATCTGGGAATCATTTTTAATAAATCGCTCACGTGGAACAATCAGATTAATTCTGCATCTGGAAAAATATTTGTAATGCTAAGAACGTTGTACCCTATACAACATCCTACACCTTTCATGTGCTTCTCGCGAAAACTTTCATTATGCCGAAGTTACTATATGATTGTGAGATTTTTGCTTTTTGTGATTCAGAAAGTAAAAGGAGATTATTAGTAGCTTACAATGCGATCTTACGTTATGTGTATGGTATAAAGAGATATGATGGAACTTCTCAATATTCTAAGTCTCTGTACGGAGTTGACCTCGTGGCCTTAATAAAAATAAGATCATTAATTCCACTTCACAAAGTAATATACACCAAAGAACCATCTTATTTATTTGAACGCATTCAATTTGCACGATCCAATAGAGGAAATAATCTTATTCAATTACGATATCGAACATTAATCTCTAGTTGGCAATTTTTTATAAATACCATATGTCTGTGGAACTCGTTACCCAACAATTTACAAATAACAGACAACGCTTTTCAATTTAAAAATGAATTGTTTAAAAATGATTTGGTCTCTAATTTTCAACTTTCTTAATTATTGTTTCACTTGTGATTATATTATATATTCTATACTCTCCCATTATGTATTAATTTTTTACTTATATTTTTATACTTTAGTAACTTAAAATTATTTTTATTTTTATATTTTTCTTGTTTCTTAAAAGTATTGTAACTACTATCACAAATTGATTGTATCATTATAAGATCATATACTGTAATTAAAAAGATTTATATCTTGTTGTATGTGATATCCACGTTGTATGTGATAACAAAATAATAACCGAAAAAGCTCTCTCAACTTTTTTTTTCAAAAAAATATTGCCATATTTGGAAAACATAGAGAATAAATTTATAATAATAAATAATTAAATTAGGGATGCCAAACGCAAAAAAAACAAATATCGCAAAAATTGTAAATAAAATAATTTGTTATCTTTATTTTCTGAAGAACTTCAGATATTCATCCAAAAAAAATTGTGAAGATTTATATATAAATAACATTCTCATCAAATTGCGTTTATTTATGTAACAATTTTTATGTTCGCAATTCTTAAATATCATTTGAGGTTTTATAAAATTCATTGAATTTAAATTAATGTTTTCTGTAGTCCGATTCTGTAAATTTCAATGATCCGACAATGGCAAAATATATTGACAGCTATTGTTGTTTGTACTAAGGATTAAGTGATTCACTAAGTACATACATCTTAACGACAGTCGACAAATCTATTTCTCTATTTATTTAAATTGTAAACGAGTGGCATCTCTGTCAAAATAATCGAAAAACAAAAAGAAGAATAGAAAAATCAAATTACTTCGTGTTTGACAGAATGATTTTATGTTTATGTTTAATATCTCTATTTTTTTTACTAATATTTCTGTTTATTTATTTGAAAATGAAATAATGAATTGAATATGCTATTTAATTTTTTTATTTATATAAAAAAGTTTTTTAATAAAAGCAAAATATTTTCACTATTTTATGATTTTTATTTATGTATGACGACATTTCAACCTAAAAATTTAAGTTTTTATCGATTGAATAAACAACACAAAAATGGTTATCGTTTAGATAACAACAACAGCTGACTTTAACAATAACGAATATCGTTTAAAATTTTACTGATAATTTTGCTATTTTCTTTTTTTTAACGATTCGACTATCGTTAAGAGAAGTTACTGAAAAGCTATTATGCCAATGCCAATATTTTTTTAATGTAAACATTTTTTAAATGTAAATATATTTGGTGTTTTTTTTTTGGAATTTGATGCAATTGATGTCTTCTAAATTTAAAATTATTATTTCCGATATGATTTGATTGATTGATATGATTTTCTCATTGATGAACTCGGTAACTCTATTTTGTAAAGACAACAAAAAGTTAGTATGCCAAACTTATGTTCATATTTGTAAAAGAATATTGAAAAAACGTATGAAATAATAAAAGACCAGCCCGTCTATACTCTTAACATTGTGCTGTATGATGTCTATTTGAAATAACTATTGCAAAGCTAATTAGAACAAAAATTGTGGCGCCATCTACTGTGGCATAGTAACGCTGAGCAAAATGAAGTGACACTCTGTTAATGCAAAATAAATGTATTTTCCCCACAACAAAATATTGCAGATTTTTATGTAAATAAAATAATATACCGATTTATTTCTAATATGCAGTTATTATGGATATACATATGTATATAGAATATATGTATATTATTTGTATTATTTAATATGTGTATGTATGTATATGTAAATATTACACACAAAAAATACAACATCAAACCTTATTTTTGTGTTTTTCTCTTTAAATAAATTAATATATAAAAATTTTTTTTGCTAAATTTACATTGTTTTTTTTTTTATTAACAACTAGGTACATATTTTAGCAATATTTGCTTTAGATGCTGGTGAATTTTTACTCCCTTTATATTAACTCGTAGTCTGCTTGTCGAAAAATTTTTGGATCGATTTTAACCCCTTTCCCGTGACCCAATCGATCTGAAACTTTGCAGGCATGCTCGTGGCAATGACAGAAATGATGTAGTAAATTTTTTTTAGTGATGCCAAAACAATGGAAACTTTAAAATTTTTCTACCAGAGTTGATAAAAAATTTACAAAGGGTTAGTTTTTATTATATTATTACTACAACGACCACAAAAACAACAAGTCCAGCTATGACAACAATACAACATTTAGAATAACAACAAGAACAATATAGAAACATCATATTTTTAATTTTTTTTTTTACTTTTTCAGAGATTTTCATGGACCTGTTCCACCGATTTTAATGATTTTTGAAATAGAAATCTTCCCATGAATTTATGAATCATTCTCACTAAAAATAATCACCTTAGCTATCCTATTGAGGACGTGATCGTGACAAGAACAACATAGAAAATTATATTTTTTGAAGACTTTTTTAGTTCTTTATTCAAATCTCGGGCCCTGCTTGACCGATTTGGACGATTTCAAATAGCAAACTTCTCAGGATGTTAATGAATCATTTTCTATATCAACGAGTACCCTAGCTGCCCGATTGATGCCGTCATTGTGATTTCCACAGACGGACAGACGGACAGACGGACATCGATATATCAACTCCGGTTGTTGTAAGGATCACAAATATATATATTTTATGGGGTTCAAATATTTTTTTCTAATTATTACAAACGGAATGACAAACTTATATATACCCTCTTCACACTGGAGTGGAGGGTATAAAAAACGCCATATGAAAGAAAAATGTAATCTCTAATAAAGCATTTTTTTTTCCTTAACAGGTACCTTTTCTCTAAAAGTAAAAAGTACCTTTTTTAAAAAAGTACCCTTTAAAAAAATACCTTTTAGGTTTTCTATTCTAGTAAGAGAAAGATAATGAAATTTTTCAGATAGTAATTAATTATTTCTGTAGATCATTGTATTTTGTGAAAAAATTTTATTAAAACTGGCCAAAAAGCAAAAAGTTAACTTAAAATTTAATTGGTATGCGAATTTAAAGTTTCAGTATCGGCAACAGTTTTAATGAGATACCCGTAACCAATATTGGTTGTAATATTTTGCTAAAGACAAACAGGTGGAGGGTATCAAAGATTCGGAAAAGACGAATAACAATCTTACTTGTTAACACTAGAAACGTAATTATAAATCTATAATATCAATAGGCAAGGCAATTTTTTATGACACACTCTACACCTTCAATTACCAACCGATTTTGGCAAAAATTATACCATTTGAAAGGTATTTATTTGCAGATTTTCACCACATTTACAGATCTGCACCATCTTGTAAATTTTTTTTGAGTAAAATTCATTAAAAGTTCCTACTAACACATACTTAATATTCAAATAAAAAACTATACAATGCTGTGTGTGTGTTTATTAAATTTGTGTAGAATTGTGAATTGGCTAAACTTTATTAGCATACCTTTAGGCTCTTATAAAATTATTTGTGAAAGAAAAAATAAAATTTCCTAAAATTTGCACTCGAATTTTGAGGGCTGGGCTCTGCTAGTAACTTTTATTGTTTATTATCTTAAACTATCTTTTTTTATTTAATTCCAGTAAAAGATTTTCATTATAATAGCTTTTTATTGGTTAATTCTTTACAAAATATTCATCTATATTGGGAGCGGTATCTAATAAACTTAACATATCTGAACAAAAAGTATTTTCCTTTAAAAATGACCCTCTCCATACTTGAGTATTATTTTCATAAAAAGTTTTCTTTTCGAAACCATTTCTGATTCGTTTTATCTCTCTGAAGAATTCTCATAAAAATTCTGAAATAATAGTTAAATAAGTATTATTTTTGATTGTTATTTCTGATAACAACAATATGACAAATTCCCAATAATTTTCTGATAGAATGTATGAATATGTGAACTTTAAAAAATCTTATATAATCCTCTCTTTGCAAAGAGGGCATAAAAGACTTAAAAAGCTATAATTTGTAAGGCATTTCTGATTCCCTTTTAACTTTCTGACGAATTTTTATAAAAATGTTGTAATAATGATAAAATTTGTATCATTTGTGATTCTTATTTTTTAGAACATTGAAAATAATATATTTTGGTAGCATTTTTTGATGATGCACTCTCTGAGTGCTTAGAAAATTGAATGCCAGCCAGTTTATTATATTATCAACTCTTAACATTGGCCTCCATTGAATAAAATCTTCAATTTCGCGAAATACTCGTACCCCACTACGTATGAGTAATATTTTTTTTTGTATTTTATTACGTATACATGGTAGTGGCCTTTTTAACTCTTTCAAGGTCTTTGATAAAATGTTAATTTTATTACAAAACTAGAAACTCTAACCTTGTGTTTTATACAGTGTTATTTTGCTTCTTTTTTCTGTATTTTTTAAATGGGTCAAATCATAAATTTGCCATTAACAAGCAAGGCCAATGGTGACCTTCAAGTATGTGTACGAGTACTTTCTATTCATTTCACACCTGTTTGCATCAATGTTCTTCTTCTATATATTGTTTGTAAGTGCATGATATGTTGATGGCAACAACTACAGGAAAAGTTTAAAGCAAAGAAAATCAAATAAAATATAAACTATACATCTACAGTGGAGCCAATTCAGTTTTCCTTCAATGTTCCTGAGTGTTTTTTTAAATTGTACATTCAAACAGTAATGACTTTAGGGTAATTTATTGAATGTGTAAACGTAATGTTTTTTTATAATCTATATATTTTTGTTTGTATTATTTATAAAATAAAGTACATTTTTATGAATTTCCCTGAAATTGAATTTGTGTTTTTAAAATTCATGATTTCTAATTGGTTTTACTGTTTGTTTAACTACATTTTTTTTACTCATATAATAATTTATAAGTCATGCTTTTTGTTCAGTTGTATTTATCTATGTATACGAGTATATGTATATACACATGCCTTAATAGTTATAACCATTTATTTGTGCCAAGGATAGTTTCATCAAAAGAAAACATAACATTTGCAATTTATATT
>OY821521.1:166874708-166889708 GCA_963682025.1 Cordilura impudica | reverse complement strand
TAGATAAGTATGTTCTTGCGTCAAAAAAAGCTCTAGTTTGTATTAGTCATTTTTTTTGTCTATCTGTTTTATTTTGTCATTTGTAATTAGTAAAGTTTATTGGCTCATACTGCAAAAACAATAACAAAAAAAAAAAATTGTTTTGTCCTAGTTTTTCTATTTTCGCTTCTCTATGAATTTCTATATAAAAAAGCTTTCTTTAAGTAGTATATTAAATAATTGTAATGATTTATTTGTCCTTTGTCCATAGGATTGTTTTTCACTTTAAATTAGTTTTTTCTTAATTTTTAACTAAAATTTCTGGGCTATTTGATTAACATTAATTTCTGAACTTAAAGAAAATGTAAGTCATGTAAAAAGCTTAATAGTAAATTATTACAACAAAAACACAAAATTTTTAGCATTTTTTAGGCCATATTTTGGCACAATGATGCCCGATTTACCTTTTTAAAATACAAACCTGCTCGAAGTATGACAAACAATATTATCCTAATTCACCAAGGTAAATGGTTTATTTTGTGAACGAGCGTGATTTATTAAGACAGGCAGACAGACGGACGGGCGGACAGATGGACGGGCGGCAGCCGGACATGTAGTGTTCGAAAGATAAGCAAATTCTCCTAATGTAGTAATTGAGGTTTTACACATTATTATAACCACTATGTGGTTTGGGTATAATGACTTTGTGCTGCTGTTTGTAACTACTAAACATATTTGTCACATCTTTTATTATACCGATCGCCCAGACTCAGAATCACTTTCTGAGTCAATTTAGCGATGTCCGTCCGTCCGTCCGTCTGTCCGTCTGTGTGTCCATGTAAACTTTGTAATCAAAGTACAGGTCGCAAATATGAATATATTTTAATGAAATTTAGTATATAAGCTTTTATCGGTTATAGGATGAACACTCTTGAAATTGGTGAAATTCGGTCCATGTTCAGACCTTGTCCCCATACAAATGACCCCTATGAAATCGACTTAAATTGCCATAAGATCCAAATTATCATATAGATCTTGGGCAAATTGGGTATGTGTGTGTTTATTACACCCATTTATCAGTTATCCAAACATAAACTCCATATGGCAATTCTTTGTTATAGCCCCCATATAAAGCTGCTTCCCGATTTTCACTTAAATATTTAAAAACACAAAAATATTTGGTTTGTATATATTTTTTTCAAAATATAAGTAACTTTACCAAATATGGTCAGGAGTGGTCCATTTTTCGACCTAGTCCCCATATAAATATAACATCCGATATGAACTTTTTCATATCTGCAGCCAAAAAAAATTAATAATAATGCCACTCAAATTTGGTTTATGCTTATTTTCTATATCGAATTAGTTGGACCAAAGAAATAGGGTCTCTAAACCATGGTATAGGGTATCGTATAGTCGGTCTAGACCGATAATAATTTTCTTACTTGTTTTTTATTAGTTTTATGAAATTGTAGGTGGGATTTAGCAAAAACTTACGCAAATTGGACTGTGGGGAAATGGAAAAGAGTTTTATTCAACGACGAGTCTAAATTTAACCTATTAAATTCAGATAGAGTATGCCGCATTTGAAGACCGAAGGGAAAAGATTGCATCCGCGTTATTGTAAAGGAACAACAAAGCATGGTGGCAGAAATGTAATACAAACAAAAAAGGGTCGCTTTCTTTATAGGAACATTTTAGCCAACCATATGCTTCAATATGCAGAATGGAAAATGCCACTTCGATGGGTGTTTCGGCACGATAATGACCCCAAATACACATCAAGGTAGGTCAAAGACTGGCTGTCTGCCAATGGGATTCAAGTCTTGGATTCGGCAGCTAAATTTCCAGAATTCAATCCCTATTCGGCTTTCTGAAGCGAATATTCTTGATCCTTATAACAACTCCAGACGATATAGTGATATCCGTCTGTCCGTATATCTGTCTGTCTGTTGAAATCACACTCAGTTACAAAACCATTTACCTTGGTAAACTTAGAATAATATAGCCGAACATAACACTCTTACTCTTACTTTTATTCTGCCCCCTGACCAGAAAGACTTACTTCAATGCCTTATATTTTCAGTCGAAACTGTTATAATAAAAAACTGTTTAAACATTTTTGTTTAGTTCAAATTAATTTAAAAGTCTTTTGCCCGTTTTCTCAATAGGGGATTATCTTTTATCCCTACGAGAAACTGCCGATTAAAGAAATTTGGTTTTCTCAATGTCTGGTTTGCTTCTATTTTGTCGCAAAGCTAACCGGCACTCATCTGCCAATTATTTATTTATCGTACAGATAAATTATTCTCCCAACTTTCATATCAATTTTGAGAGGCATTGCCAACTGAAAATAATTCTCCCAACTTTCATACGTATTTTGAGAGGCATTGCCAACTGAAAATAATGTTTTTATCGGTACATTGAGAAAACCAAGATTGTTAACCGGCAGTTTATCGGTCCAATATATTTATGTCCTGGTTAAGGAACAAGCAGTTTGACGATACATTGAGAAAACCGGCATTATAAATTTTTTTGAATTTTTACTCAAATTGAAGTATAAATTTTAATCGAATAATAATTGGAAATATTTCTGATGTCAAAGTTATTATATAAAATTTTAAAATGGTTTATGGTCTACATCAGAGATCTGCGATGAGTACTGAAAAAGTGAGTATACTTAAATCATGATTAATAGTTTCGCATTTATACTTATTGAACTGTTGTCGAACGCTTAATAAAAAAAGTGTTCAATCTCTCGCTTGCACCCCCAAGAAATGTGCGAAAAGCAAAAAAAAAGTGAGAAATACAAAGATTTGGGCCAATCAAAAAACATTTAGAGGTGGCTCAACGCTATCGAAAATTTCAAGTGTGTTTATATGGGGAAAATATGACTTTTTTCAGATTTTACGGAAATTGCGTTCTATAGAGCTTAATTTCTCTGACAAATTGTTATATAATTCGAGATCAGTATTAAATTATCTTTCCAAAAAGCTATAAAACTTTAAAATTGAATAAAAACTCGCTAAGATCACGTTGAGATCACTAAGATCACGTTGATGATAATTTTTTCAACTTTGAAAAATTAATTAAAGCCAACATTTTGTTTTAGTCTGTATACCTGTAAGTCCTCAGATGTGAAGTATTGTTTTATTACCACCTTGTTAACCTATTAAGGATTTAGATCGAAAATGGAATTTTTTTTTAAAAAAATTTTGAAAACTCCTTTTTCAAGTTTTGAAGAATTTTCTGAAACAAAATTTAAAAAAATTAATCTAGCTCTTTAAGGTCTTATTAAATACATGTTAGAGATTAGCAAGGATTTTATTTTTGCCGATTTCGAGAAAAATGGGATTTTTGTAAAATATTCTGTAAATGTACTATTTCTAAATACTTTGTATCAAAAATTCATCACTTGTCTACTTTTAAATGTAATATTTTATCTTAATAGCCTAAAGTTTCGGAAAAAAATAATATGACCCCATTAACCCTTTTGGAATTGGGAATTGACCCAAAGCTAATAAAAGACAAAAAAATTCAAATATTTTGTAAGTGATGTTGAATTTTTAGATGCGATGATGAAAATATAATAACCAAATGTGCGGAACTTCCGTTCCTAAAATTTGGAATAAGTCCGAGAATGTTAACCCATTATTTGACAAGGCCAGCTTTGGATTTTAAGATACTTTTAAATAAAAATTATCGAAAACGAGTTTTTCTATTAAACTCGATGAAATCACTATTTAAAATTTAAGAAAAATAATTCGGTTAATTTTTATTTATGTAACCCTTCAGTGCTCCTGGGATCAAACTAATCCATTATGATATATCTTTGGTGCAATTTGGTGGATATTATCCACTCTAAACTTTGAGGTACTCATGATACATTTGTGATGTTGTTGATGTAGACTCTTCTTCACTCAATATTTATAGAGGATGCAAAATAAGTGCAATTTGAATAAGAACATTCAAATACTCATTGTGAGGTTGTGCGTTTGCTCTGTTGCGTTATTGTACATTTAATGTATAAATATATATATATATATATATATATATATATATGAGTTGAATGATTTGAATCAACTGTAAGCATTATAGGTATTTTATTAAAATAATAAATCAAACTGATGTGATTTATGAATATAACAGATTTGGGATGGTATGAGTATGATGTCGAAGTCGAATTTACATTTGTTGCTACTTATACTTATAAATCAACGTTATTGTAAATATGAGTACATCAGAGTAGCTGCAATTGAATGATCTCTACTTACTTATACTTAATATTTCATGAGGAACTAAGCGAAAAACGATTCATTGCTGTTCTCTGGTGTGAATGTCGAAACACTTATTCTGCAATAAGTTTATGGTGGCAGCGGATCGAGTCGTGGCTAATTTTTTTATGATTTTATTAACTTTTTTAGTTTAGATTTTAGTTATTTGCCTTTGCTTTATACATTATTTAACGTCAGAAATTAGAAAGAAATAAAATTATAAAACAAGTAAGAAAATTATAGTCGGCTTAGACCGACTATACGATACCCTATATCATGCGCTTAGGGCCAATATCTCTTAGGTCCAACTAATTGAGTATAGAAAATAAGCATCAACTAAATTTGAGTGGCATTGTATTATTTGTTTTGCTTTGGGAGAAGAAAAAGTTCATTTCGGATGCTATATTTATATGGGGACTGGGTCGAAAAATGGACCGATGCTGACCATGTTGGTCAAACACATATACCAACCAAATTTGAGAAAAAGCTATGCAATATTTTTGTTTTTTGATAGATTTAAGTGAAGATCGGGAGGCAGCTATAACTACGAATTGTTAATTTTTGGACTACTGACTACTGATGTAATAAACACACGCAATCCCAATTTGACCGAGATCTATATAGGATAATTTGTATATTACGACAAATTAAGGCGATTTCATAGGGGTCATTTGTATGGCGACAAGGTCTGAACATGCACCGATTTTCACCAATTTCAGTGGATTTCTTGCTATAACCGACAGAAGCTTATATACCAAATTTCATCACAACATATGATACCCTCCAACTGCATCTTAAACTCAATTTTACAACCAATATTGGTTGCGGCTACCACTTTAAAACTGTTGACAGTACTGAAATTTAAATTTCGAATACCAATTAAATTTAAAGTTTATTGCTTTTCTTGCTGGCCAGTTTCTATTAAAATTCCTTGTTATAAAAAACAATGATCGTGTTTTCTATAGAAAGAATTCGTTACTATTTGAAAAATGGCATTATTTTTCTTTTACTAGAGTAGAAAACCCCTAATGAAATTCGTTATATAACGCAGCCAGCGTTATAACACCCAAAGTTGGATCCCTATAAGAAAGTTTTGAGATGATTCATGATAATTCAAAAATAAAATCAATGGATAGCTAAAAATTTGCATATATTGATGTTAAAATAGCTAATTTTAAAATATTGTTATCTGAATTAGTAATTTTTAATTTTTAATTTTTAATTTTTAATTTTTAATTTTTAATTTTTAATTTTTAATTTTTAATTTTTAATTTTTAATTTTTAATTTTTAATTTTTAATTTTTAATTTTTAATTTTTAATTTTTAATTTTTAATTTTTAATTTTTAATTTTTAATTTTTAATTTTTAATTTTTAATTTTTAATTTTTAATTTTTAATTTTTAGTTTTTAATTTTTAATTTTTAATTTTTAATTTTTAATTTTTAATTTTTAATTTTTAATTTTTAATTTTTAATTTCTAATTTTTAATTTTTTATTTTTAATTTTTAATTTTTAATTTTGAATTTTTAATTTTTAATTTTTAATTTTAAATTTTTAATTTTTAATGTTTAATTTTTAATGTTTAATTTTTAATTTTTAATTTTTAATTTTTAATTTTTAATTTTTAATTTTTAATTTTTAATTTTTAATTTTTAATTTTTAATTTTTAATTTTTAATTTTTAATTTTTAATTTTTAATTTTTAATTTTTAATTTTTAATTTTTAATTTTTAATTTTTAATTTTTAATTTTTAATTTTTAATTTTTAATTTTTAATTTTTAATTTTTAATTTTTAATTTTTAATTTTTAATTTTTAATTTTTAATTTTTAATTTTTAATTTTTAATTTTTAATTTTTAATTTTTAATTTTTAATTTTTAATTTTTAATTTTTAATTTTTAATTTTTAATTTTTAATTTTTAATTTTTATTTTTTAATTTTTAATTTTTAATTTTTAATTTTTAATTTTTAATTTTTAGTTTTTAATTTTTAATTTTTAATTTTTAATATTTAATTTTTAATTTTTAATTTTTAATTTTTAATTTTTAATTTTTAATTTTTAATTTTTAATTTTTAATTTTTTATTTTTAATTTTTAATTTTTAATTTTTAATTTTTAATTTTTAATTTTTAATTTTTAATTTTTAATTTTTAGTTTTTAATTTTTAATTTTTAATTTTTAATTTTTAATTTTTAATTTTTAATTTTTAATTTTTAATTTTTAATTTTTAATTTTTAATTTTTAATTTTTAATTTTTAATTTTTAATTTTTAATTTTTAATTTTTAATTTTTAATTTTTAATTTTTAATTTTTTATTTTTATTTTTTAATTTTTAATTTTTAATTTTGAATTTTTAATTTTTAATTTTTAATTTTAAATTTTTAATTTTTAATGTTTAATTTTTAATTTTTAATTTTTAATTTTTAATTTAAAATTTTAAATTTTTAATTTTAATCTTTAATTTTTAATTTATAATTTTAAATTTTTAATTTTTAATTTTTAATTTTTAATTTTTAATTTTTAATTTTTAATTTTTAATTTTTAATTTTTAATTTTTAATTTTTAATTTTTAATTTTTAATTTTTAATTTTTAATTTTTAATTTTTAATTTTTAATTTTTAATTTTTAATTTTTAATTTTTAATTTTTAATTTTTAATTTTTAATTTTTAATTTTTAATTTTTAAATTTTAATTTTTAATTTTTAGTTTTTAATTTTTAATGTTTAATTTTTAATTTTAAATTTTTAATTTTTAATTTTTAATTTTTAATTTTTATTTTAAATTTTTAATTGTTAATTTTTAATTTTTAATTTTTAATTTTTAATTTTTAATTTTTAATTTTTAATTTTTAATTTTTAATTTTTAATTTTTAATTTTTAATTTTTAATTTTAAAATTTTAGTTTTTAATTTTTAGTTTTTAATTTTCAATTTTTAATTTTTAATTTTTAATTTTTAATTTTCAATTTTAAATTTAAAATTTTTAATAATTAATTTTTAATTTTTAGTTTTTAATTTTTAATTTTTAATTTTTAATTTTTAATTTTTAATTTTTAATTTTTAATTTTTAATTTTTAATTTTTAATTTTTAATTTTTAATTTTTAATTTTTAATTTTTAATTTTTAATTTTTAATTTTTAATTTTTAATTTTTAATTTTTAATTTTTAATTTTTAATTTTTAATTTTTAATTTTTAATTTTTAATTTTTAATTTTTAATTTTTAATTTTTAATTTTTAATTTTTAATTTTTAATTTTTAATTTTTAATTTTTAATTTTTAATTTTTAATTTTTAATTTTTAATTTTTAATTTTTAATTTTTAATTTTTAATTTTTAATTTTTAATTTTTAATTTTTAATTTTTAATTTTTAATTTTTAATTTTTAATTTATAATTTTTAATTTTTAATTTTTAATTTTTAATTTTTAATTTTTAATTTTTAATTTTTAATTTTTAATTTTTAATTTTTAATTTTTAATTTTTAATTTTTAATTTTTAATTTTTAATTTTTAATTTTTAATTTTTAATTTTTAATTTTTAATTTTTAATTTTTAATTTTTAATTTTTAATTTTTAATTTTTAATTTTTAATTTTTATTTTTTAATTTTTAATTTTTAATTTTTAATTTTTAATTTTTAATTTTTAATTTTTAATTTTTAATTTTTAATTTTTAATTTTTAATTTTTAATTTTTAATTTTTAATTTTTAATTTTTAATTTTTAATTTTTAATTTTTAATTTTTAATTTTTAATTTTTAATTTTTAATTTTTAATTTTTAATTTTTAATTTTTAATTTTTAATTTTTAATTTTTAATTTTTAAATTTTAATTTTTAATTTTTAATTTTTAATTTTTAATTTTTAATTTTTAATTTTTAATTTTTAATTTTTAATTTTTAATTTTTATTTTTTAATTTTTAAATTTTAATTTTTAATTTTTAATTTTTAATTTTTAATTTTTAATTTTTAATTTTTAATTTTTAATTTTTAATTTTTAATTTTTAATTTTTAATTTTTAATTTTTAATGTTTAATTTTTAATTTTTAAATTTTAATTTTTAATTTTTATTTTTAATTTTTAATTTTTTTTTTAATTTTCAATTTTGTTTTTTTATTTTTTATTTTTATTAATTTTTTAATTTTTAATAATTAATTTTTAGTTTAACGATAAAAAAATATGTGGAATACTTGGTTAAGCCAATGTACACGTGCAGTATTAATATATACACAATTGCAATGACCTCAACAATACGAAGAATTACAACTTTAACAACATATCTTAAGAAAAACAACAAACGCACTGAAAATTTTTATTTTTCTAAAGAGTTTTTCATAGTTTCATTCATAATTCGTGACTCCTTTGACCGATTTTGACGATTTTAAATAGGAACTCCTTTGGGATGTTAATAAACGATTTTATACAAAAACGAACGGTCTAGCTTAGATATGGTGGTGGTCGTGATTTCCACACACAGACGGACAGACAGTCATCGGTAAATCAACTTCCCTTGTTATAATGATCAAGAAAATATATGGTTTTGTGGTCTCTGGAATTTATTTCGATACGTTACAAATGGAATTACAAACCTATATATACCCTCTGCCACGGAGGCGTGGAGGGTATAAAAAAGACGGGTTTATTCTTTTATAAAAAAATAAAAATAAGTATTTTATTCTAGTAGTAATGTATGCTCCGTTGGAGATGTTTTTAATCAGTGTAGACGTTGCTGTATATCATTTTAGTTAAAATCATTTCTCTGAAGCCTGCGTTCTCGACTTTCGGACCAAGTTTATGGCAATAACATAGTTTCTCGGTCAGCCAGATTACAGGAGCAAGAGAGATTTCTGTGTAGTATTTCACCTCTGGATCTTGTAATTATTTGGTGAATATCTCTTGTGACACGAACGGTTTTCACATTTTTGGGCAATATTTTGTTCATATTGAAAATTTGTTTTTGAGTTTCGTAATATATATCTATATATATCTATATCTTCTCCGTAAGCCACAATAGCGTCTGGTGTTCGTGCATTCAAAATTTTTCTCAAAAATTCGATTACAAAAAAAAAAATAATTTTTTACTTGTATTGAGAAGATGGCCCATCCAAAAAAAAGTGAACCAATCTTTTATGTATTATACTGGTTTCTTACATTAAACTAGTGTTTCCTCAATTTCACCACGTCTTTACGAAAATCACGTGTCAGCTCAGCTAACGTTGAAACTTTTTCTATCTTCCTCATTACTTTCACATGGAATTTATGCTGGGAGATACTAATTTTATTCAATCTTTCTTCGGTTACAATCTGCCACTGAAACCATTTGTACATTTGCACCCCGAGAGCATAAAGCTGATTTACAATTGCACACAACTTATTTCACTAGCGGTGAAACAGCTTCTTGTTGAAATAATTTCAAACCCTGTTTTAAATTTTATAGTAAATATTAAAAAAACCGTTTTTGCCTCTACTGAAAATTTGTAAATTTTGAGTTGACTCACCTTAGAGGTGTAGGTGCGATTTGTCTTTCACTACTTGAAAGTTTTGATGAAACCAGACAAATATTTTCAGGGGTGTAATATGCTGGAGATGATGTATTACATACTTTTGAAATTAATAGTTTGAAATTTCTCTTTGCTTTTGGACTCTCTTTTAGCACGAACATATTCCCTTTCTTTAGCTCGTACCCGCTGAAGTACCATCTTAGGCATGTCACTTCTTTTCGTTCTTTTCGCATTTCTATTAAAAGTCGTATTACTTAGTACAAATAAAAATCTAAGTCTTTTTGCTTACTTTTATACGTTCCTTATCGATCTTTATTTTTTCTCTATACCTTCGAGATCTTTCAGCGACCGTTAATTTTGTAGGTTTACTCTTATAGTGCGTTTACATCTAAGCAAAATCTAGTAGGTACGAGATTTCGAGGGAAATCTAGCAAAGCTACTAGATTTTCCTTAGTTGTAAACGCACTATTAAGTAGTTTAGTAGATACAAAATTAATAACTTATATTCTGGTACGACACATCATAAAAGCAGCGTTCAAGATATTTACTACTTTTTAATTTTTTTTAAAGCAGTATATTTTGCAAATACTACAACTCAAAATAAATAAATAAATCCTGTGAAACAATGATTTGAACTTAAATTAAATTTTTAAATTTTAAATTTTTCTTAATTAATTTGTTTTTTTTTACCGTAATTTCGCATGACGTTCAAGACATTTATTCTGGTACTTACCATTGCATACTAAAACAGCCATAAAATTATTATTGTTTTTTTTTTATTAATTCTTCATATTTTATGTTTCTTAAAGAAAGGACTTCCTTATTCGAATGCTCCACAGTTCAATTCGATGAACTAATCAGTAAATTAAAAAAACAAACAAGTAAGAAAATTATAGTCGCTCTAGACCGACTATACGATACCATATACCATGGTTTAGAGACCCTATTTCTTCGGTCCAAATTTGAGTGGCATTGTTGTTAATTTTTTAGGCTGCAGGTATGAGAAATTTCATATCGGATGCTATATTTATATGGGGACTAGGTCGAAAAATGGACCGATCCGGACCATATTTGGTAAAGTCACTTATATTTTGAAAAAATATATACAAACCAAATTTGAGAAAAATCTGTTCAATATTTTTGTTTTTTGATAGATTTAAGTGAAGATCGGGAAGCAGCCCTATATGGGGCCTATGACTAAGAATTGTCCTATAGGGATTTAATTTGGACTACTGATTAATGGATACAATAAACATACAAACCCAATTTGACTGAGTTCTATATGAGTATTTGGATGTTATGGCAATTTATGTCGATTTCATAGGGGTCATTTATATGGGGACTAGGTCTGAACATTAACCGAATTTCACCAATTTCAATAACGTTCATCCTATGATCGATAAAAGCTAAAAGCTACCATCAACATATATTCATATTTGCGACCTGTAGTTTGATTACAAGGTTTACATGGATACACAGACGGACGGAAGGACGGACGGACAGACGGACGCACATCGCTAAATCGACTCAGAAAGTGATTCTGAGTCAATCGGTATAATAAAAGATGGGTGTAGGTCAAGTCTTTTTGGTAGTTACAAATAGCAGCACAAAGTCATTATACCGTGACCACATAGTGGTATCTATAATATTAATAGGCTACGCGATTGCTTTTGACCGATATTTTGTTCTGCCGTTTTATACCGATTTTGACTAAACATATATTATTTAAAAGGTATTTCTTTTTAGTCGTTTTGCAGATTTACAGATTTTGAAATTTTTTCCTTTATTTTGACACATACATAAAATTATACAATGATATGTGTGTGTTTATTAAATTTGTTAATGTGTTTACTGTAAAAATGAGTTTGTTTTTTGTGTTAGTTTGTGAATGGGCTATAATTGATTAGCATACCTTTAGGGTTTTTATTTAATGACAAAATACAATTTCCTAGAATTTGCACTCGAGGGCTGGAATCTGATAGTAAGGTATAAAAATTTAAAAAATATTTTTTTTTTTTGAAAAAATGTATTAAAATGGAAATAATTATGGATATAATAAATTTATTCATATACTTATATTAAGAACTGTCTCAAATTATGTCTTAAACCTAAAAGTCACACATTAATTAATAATTCTACTTTTTTTATTTTACTTTTAGCTCTTTTCCATTGTGGTCTTTGGTTGCATATCCTCAGAAGGTTATCGTGAAGTAGATGGCAAAGATGTTTGCATATTAAATGATGATAATATGGCCTGTAAATATGGCAACACAGTGGGTGTATTTGGTTTTATAGCGTCAATGGCCTTCATAGTGGGAGAATTTCTATTTGAACGTATGTCATCAGTGAAAAGTCGGAAACGTTTTGTTATGGCAGATATGGGCTTTTCAGGTAAACAATAAACAAATAAAGCACATAAGTATAAAATAAATTTAATTAATTTTCTTTTTATGAAACAAAACTTTAAAATTTCATAATACAGGGGATGTTTAAGAAACAAATTACGGTGTAGTGACTTCAATCGTAGTTAAACAGGCTGGTAGTTGAAGGCAGCATTTTTGATTTTCATTTAATATCGAAGTACAAAAAAGCATGGACTTATTGCCCTCGTATTATCAAATATTTGATTTTAAATCATTTCTGTCCACTGTTAGATTTTTGGAAACATTTAAAAGTATTAAAATATTTTTTTTCACAGAAAATTGAAAAAATAGTTTATATCTTAACTTATGAACTCTTCATGACTTTTAGGCAACTTAAAGACCATTAAAAAAATTAACAGAAATAAAAAAATACATTAAGGAATATGAATATTAGGGCGGGTCGATTTGTAGGGAGGCAAAAAAATCTCACAAATGACAAGTAAAATCATATTCTAGGGATCAACATAAGAAACTTTCCCCAAGGAACCAAGGCGTATGATTATTATTTATTAGCAGAGTAGAAGATACGTATACGTATGAGTGTTAATTTTAATATTAAATCAAACATAGTCAGCCCAATTCTAAACAAAAAATGTTGATTTTTTTAAATGTTTGTATGGGGAACCCCCCAGGGGCGTTTCAGAGGTGTGCCACTGGCATGGGTGGATCGGCCCTCCAAATTAAGTGGGGGTCGATCATACATTTTGGCTCGATTTGGGCAGTCTAAATGGGTCAAAGCTAGACAGAAAGACAGACAGGTCAAAAGTCGGGACATCAGAATTCGTTTTAGAGGTATGGTTCCTCGGGAAAAGTTTCTTATTTTGATCCCTAGAATACGATTTTCCATGTCACTTGGGTGAGTTTTAAATCGACCCGCCCTAATGAATATAAATTTTTTTTTTGGTAAAATCGATGTTTTTAGGCAAGAAAAAAAACTAAACCAAAGCGCATTATTAATCAAAAATTAATTTTCGCAAATATTAATGTTTAGAGTTAAAGTTCTGTGATACTAGTGTTAAGATCAATTTGTGATATCTGTGTACTGTGTTGTCATCATTTATTTATTTTATTTATTTATTTACAATTTCTGTGTCGTGAAGTCCAGTTTTTTTTGATAAATAAGTGACTATAATTATTAGGATGTAATATAGAATCAATTTAAATAAAAAATTATACACTCCTGAAGAAGTCTGAAAAAAGCAGACGAAACGTTGGGTGAAAAATGAAAATAAATTGATATTTTTATTTACACCAAATTTGACCATCATTAGCCCGTAAGGAAACTCCTTTTTACAACAATAATTCTACATTTAATGGTCACAAAAGAAAAATTTCATAAAATTAATGTTTACATTTTGATTCGAGTTTTTTTTTTATTCGAAAGCACAATTCCTGCAGTTAATTAAATGACTTTCTTGGCTGGCTTTTCAGTAGACCATGTGATCAACCCAATTTTTTAATACATTTTCGACAATATAGAGCTGTCTATTTTTACCGATAATTCTCTAATTTATTTTTCATTGCCTTAGACGACGCTGGGTGATTGCAGCTGTGCGGTGGCCAATGCACACCACCAAAACGGCTAATATCGCGATTTTCAAACTTTCCACGAAAAAGATCGATTGTTTTACGGCTTGTGTGGCACGGCGCTCCATTCTGTTGATACCAAATGTTGTCCAGATGCATAACTTCAAAAATAGGCTACAAATAATTGGTTATCATTGCACGGTGACACTCACCGTTCACTGTAACGCTTTTGCGTTCCGCATTTTCGAGGGAAAATAGACTAATGATACTGCCGGCCCAAAAACTACATCAAACAGTGCATCTTTTTGGGTGTATTGGTACATTTTCAACAGTAATGTTTGGATTTTTTTTGTCCCAGATGCGAGAGTTTTGCTTGTTGACATAACCACCGAAAATATACTCCGTCAGAAACGATGATTTTGGTTAAAAATACTTCACTTCTTCCAAGTGTTCCGTAGCCTAATTCAAGAATTAGAAGTTGACTCATTTCATATGCCGCTTCTTGTCATGGCACGGCTGGTTCAAAATGAAAACAGTAGAGGTACTATCCTATATATTTAACTGAAATTTGGTATATAAGCATTTATGAGCCTATCATATGGCCCATGAAATTAGTAAGAATCTTTGTATGTTCAAACGTAGCGCCCATACAAATTTTCCCAATGAGTGCGTCCAAACTTGCCCATAAACCTAGATTATCATTTGCACTGTCATTACATTTTGTTTTTCTTTTTTTATTATATCAATAAGTCATCAATCCAAAAATAAAGACTGTAGGACTAATGTTAGTTTTAGTCCCCAAATAAACCGGACTCCCGATATTCATTAATATCTAACTAATGACTTAAAGGTGAACTCATTTTACACAAATTTAATTTTTATATGTTTTGGGACAACGTAAGTGGCATTACTAAATATATTCTTGAACGAACCCTTTTTTGAGCTGGTCCTAATTTTTTGGATGAAAATTTTAAGTTTTTCAGAAATTAAAGATAACAAATTATTTTATTTAAAATTTTTTCCACATTTGGTTTTTTGCGTTTAGCATCCTTAATTTGAACCAGTGTTCATGATGAGATCAAAATTTGACTTCATGGTATACAAAGTGAAACCCAAAAAATTTAAGTTCGATAATAATTGCCAGGTAGTAGTATTTGAAGTCAATGAATGAAAATATATTTTTTTAACATAATTTAATTCAAAATCAAAAGTCGGCATCACTGGGTTAGATTTTGTATTGTATTGCATTTTGTGTTACCAAATATAATAGTTAAAACTCCCTTTTAATATATAAAAAAAATTAAT